>JAAGNO010031049.1:42713-68820 GCA_033439905.1 Ceryle rudis
TAAGCAACTTTAGAGCAAGCCAATTTCAAACCAAACCCCTTCAAATCAATATAAAGCAAATTATCAACAGAGATTGGAAAAAAATCTAAGAAAACCTCCTTAAACCACATTACATTAGGGAGCCAAGAGGTAAGGGTATTCCACAAATCAGCAAAGCTCCATGATGATCCAAAGACAACAGGTGAAGTGTTTTAACTTGATTTCTTATCTCATCAATGCCTGTTCTTATTTGTTGACTTTGATCTATATATGCTGTTGTTCTATTAGATGATTCATTTTTTTCTACCTGTCCACTTGCTTGTGGCCTATAAGGTGTGTGTAACTGCCAATTTCTTCCCAGTATTTTACTAACCTGCTGTACCATCTGTGCACAAAAATGCGTACCTCTATCAGATGATACTGCAATAGGTACTCCAAATTGTGGAATTATTTCATTTAACAGTGCTTTTGTTACTTCCCTTGCTTTGCTTATCCTACAGGGGAAAACCTACTGGCGAAACTGAAGAAGTATCTGTTAGTACCAATAAATATCATTACCCCCCTTTTCTTGGGAGCTCTGAAAAAAATCTATTTGCCATTGTTGCCCCAGAACATTACCCTTCCCAGTTGTTCCTATTTGTATTCTATTTACCATATTTGGATTATTTTTCAGAGATTTCACATCATTGTGTGGCTTGTTTCACTGTAGTATATAAATTGCAACTTATCACTCTCTTGTTCAAGTATTTATATAGGGCATCAGCTCTAAGTCTGTGGCAGTTTGCAGTTACCTTTTGACTACCAATCATATAATTAATAGGGTCTTAGTGAAACAAAATCAAAACAGGATGTTGGGATAGGTAAGATTTCCTACTTACAGAACAGAATGGTTGCAAGTCGCAGTTGACTACACAACTTTCCTTCAACAGTGAGTAAAATTGTACTGTCAGATACTGCTGAGACAAAGCTACTGTTGTTACAGGATGGTTTCTTTGTGGAGTCTTTTTCTTTAGGCCTGAGGTTTCATTTGATTCAGTACTTCTGGGGTGATGATTTTTATACAGTCAGTCAAGAGCTGGTGAATAGGATTTATCCAAAGCTCTCATAGGTGGTGTAATTGCTAAGGGGTTTGATAATGGTATCCCAATGACTTCTTGCTGTGGAAGGTGGTAAAGCCATACCCTTTTGAACATGCCTCCCTAAAAGCAGCAGGCAGTGCTCTCTCTGGTAACGTTTCCTCATTTCACTTTTTTATCAGTTTATATAGGTTAATACATTTGCTTTCCAGAGCTGTAATTAAAAACTAGAAGAACAAAAAGTGACTAATTGTTGGTTCAAAATATAACACTTCTGGATGGGGGGGGGGGAAACCCTTGTTTTGTTAGGACAGCAAAATGGAGCTGAAGCAAGTTTCCATCTAGACACAGATAAATGAGTGTCTGGGACCAGTTCCTCATCTTGGAGGAATCTGTTAACTCACCAAGACATCTTTAATCTTGTAGAGTCAGATTTTCAAAAAGATATAAGACAGCTGAGCATTTAAAAAACATGGAAAGTCTGTGAGAGCTCGGTATATCATTCTTTGAAACATAATCTTTACTGAATGTGGTTTGGTTTATGAGTGAGCTGAAGGGCTTATTATCAGGTTAGTTCAAAACCTTTCTTATGTTACCCCCCCATCCACTCAGGACCCCAAATTTGAATTTAAAATGACAACATTTTTTCTCTTTAACCCCTCAGTGTCTTGTGGGAAGGAAAAAGCAAGCGCACACCAAGCTGACTTGAACTTAATTTCTCTATCCAGCTTTATTTACATTTACTTGTCTGGGATTTAAGTATGTACTTTATGTTAGACACAGATGTGAAGTGGAAAACATTCCACATTGTGATATCCTGTGAGGACTCAATAATTTGGTCTTTGCAGTTAGAACTTGAATCTTGTACCAAGTTGTGAAGTTTCCAGTGAAACTATGTTAATTCAATCAATAATAAACAAGTGTGGCAAAGGCAGTTAAATCATCCAAAATCGGCTTATATTATGTCTTTAGAATGAAGTGTGGGGGACCAAAAAAAGGTTGTCTGTCTTCCTTATTTAATTCTTCATGCCTGTATGTACAGAGCAGATTTGCCCGGTTTGTTGTGTGACAGTCTTTCCATAACATTTCTGATCTCCAACCTGGACCGTCTAGTTGCCAGACTGCATCTTTAAAGGTTTGAGCTTGTGGTGAAAGCCATGCTATTTTTCTTAGAAATATAAAATAAGACAACTGGAACTAATTGTCTTCATGGGGATATCAGGTAAAACAGTCCTGAGAAGGTTTTGTCCACACTTAATTTTTCAGTTATAACATACTGGAAATCCATGCTCACATTTGAGAGGTACTTAAAAACATGTAGCACAGAGTGGGTGGGTTAGTTTGCACATTTAGTGTTTATTATGTCCTTCTCTGACTTGCTACATCAAGCTTTTTATGTGCAGGTAGTGAGGAGAATAACAATCATAACAAGCTAACTGAAAGGTTTGTTGAGCCTCATGTTGGTGTTTCCAAGAGAGGACAATAGCAGATGATAGCAGGGAGCAGAATTAGAACAGGGCAAGTGTACAGTGATACTTCCTCAGGTATAATACCTGGAGACATTCAAGGCCAGGCTTGATGAGGCTCTGAGCAGCCTGACCTAGGTGGAGATGTCCCTGCTTATTGCAGGAGGCTTGGACTAGATGACCTTTAGAGGTCCCTTCCAAACCAATACATCCTATGATTCTATAATGTCACAACTTGTAGGGATCAGAGACTTACAGAGGAGAATCCTACACTACTATCAAAATTACTTTCTGTTAACAGTAGTTCTCACTTTTATAAGTCCAGACATTTCAAAAAATGTTCATGTATTGTGTTGATACAGCAAGACTATCTCTCTGTTCCTTTAGCGATGTTACCTTCACACACAAAATGTAGAGCATCGGGAATTAGCAATTCAGAATATATCCTTGCTAGTTTACACTGCATGTCAGGGTGAAAACCAGGATTTTTATTCTAAAAGTCATTAGTAAAGATTTTGTGTTCAGAAAGACAAGGAAAAGATTAGGGGAAGCTCTCCTTATGTTGATCAGATAAACATAATTAAAATGAATGAATGACGCTTCCTGAATTTGCAACACTTTGAAGGAATTAATAACTGACTATTTGGGCCAGGTGGCATTATTGTCCTCTGCTCTATGTTCAGCAAGCTCCTATAAACCCCTGTTGCTGCACTCTATTGCCTCTGTAATCAAGGAAAGCTACAGCTGAGCTCCAGCACAGAGTTGACCTTGACTAGCTATTAACATTTTTCTGTTTTCTCCAATTGCTTTTAAAATATAAAATTAAATATCTTTTGTGAGAAGACAGGAAATGTTTTGGTTTTCTACCTATTGATGTGGCTAGGGAGAGGGGCCAGAGAAAATGCACACAATTGCCACAACTGTACAGCTTTTGCCTGTTGAGTTGTTATCATAAACATTTGAGGTTGCTTTCCTTTTGGTCATAATCTTACTGCTTGTGCATGCTGTGCATGTGTGACTAGGGAGGAAGAAGCATTCAACCCAAATCTCAGCATGTCTCAGCGGAGAAAAAAATAAAAAGAAGAGGAAAAGATGATCAGCCAAAAATACTTAATGACGCTTGAGAACAATATGTGAAGGCCGATACCATAGAATCATTCAGGTTGGAAAAGACCCTTGGGATCATCAAGTCCAACCATTAACCCAACTCTACAAAGCTCACCCCTAAACCATGTCTCCCAACACAACATCTAAATGAGCCTTAAACATATCCAGGGATAGTGACTCAACCACCTCCCTGGGCAGCCTATTCCAGTGTCTGACTACTCTTTATGTGAATTTTTTTTTCTCTAATGTCCAGTCTAAACCTACCCTGTTGCAGCTTGAATCCATTCCATCTTGTTTTATCGCTAATTACCTGTGAGAAGAGACCAGCACCAACCTCTCTACAGTGTCCTTTCAGGTAGTTGTAGAGAGTGATGAGGTCTCCCCTCAGCCTCCTCTTCCTCAGACTAAACAGTCCCAGTTCCTTCAATCGCTCTTCATAAGTTTTATTCTCCAGGTCCTTCACCAGCTTCATTGCCCTCCTCTGCACTCACTTCAACACCTATATGTCTCTCTTGTATTGAGGTGCCCAAAAATGGACATAATACTTAGGGTGTGGCCTCACCAGTGCTTAGTACAGGGGGATAATCACGTCCCTCCTTCTGCTGCTCACACCATTTCTAATACTAGCCAGGATGACATTGGCTTTCTTGGCCACCTGGGCACACCACTGGCTCATATTCAGCTGCTTGTCAATTAGGACTCCCAGGTCCTTTTCTACCAGACACCTTTCCACCCACACTTCCCCAAGCCTGTAGCATTTCATGGGATTGTTGTGACCCAAGTGCAGGACCTGGCACTTGGCCTTGTTGAAGTTCATACTGTTAATGTTGGCCCATTGATCCAATCTATCCAAGTCTCTCTGTAAAGCCTCCCTATCTTCATGCAGATCAACACTCCTGCCTAACTTGGTGTCATCTGTGAACTTACTGATGATCCACTCTATGTCCTTATGAAGATCATCAATAAAGATGTTAAACAAAAATGATCCCAACACTGAACCGTGAGGAACACCACTTGTGACCAGCCACCACCTGTATTTAACTCCATTGACCACCACTCAGCAGATTGTATGCTCATCCAGGCCATGAGCAGCCAGTTTTTCCATGAAAATTCTATGGGAAACAGTATCAAATGCTTTTTGAAAGTCTAGATAGACAACATCCACAGCCTTTCCCTCATCCAATAGTCAGATCATCTTGTTATAGAAGGAGATCAGTTCCATCAGGCAGGACATGCCTTTCATAAACCCATGCTGACTGGGCTTGATTCCCTGGTTGTCCTCTATATGGCTTGTATTGGCACTCTGGATGATCTGCTTCATGACCTTCCCTGGTACCAAGGTCAGACTGACAGGTCTGTAGTTTCCCAGATCCTCCTTTCTGCCTTTCTTGTAGATGGGTGTTATATTTGCTACCCTACAGTCCATTGGGACCTCCTGAGTAAGCTAGGACTTCAGCTAAATAATGGAAAGTGGCTTGGCGAGCACGTCTGCCAACTCTTTCAGCACCCTTGGGTGTAACCCATACAGTCTCATAGACTTTTGTGCAGTGCATCCAAGTGCTGTAGCAGGTCAGTGACCACTTCCTCTTTGAATGCGATGACCTCATTCTGTTTCCCCTCCCTGTCTCCTAGCTCATGAGGCTGGGTGTCCAGGCAACGGCTACTTCCACTGCTAAAGGCTGAGGCAAAGCAGGCATCTAGCACCTCAGCCTTTTCCTAATCCTTTGTTACTACGTATCCCTCTGCATCCAATAAGGGATGGAGATTTTCCCCAGTCCTTCCTTTGTTGTTAATGAATTTATAGAAGCATTTTTTATTACCCTCAACAGCTGTGGCTAGGTTGAGCTCTAACTGCGCTTTAGCTCTCCTAATTTTCTCCCTGCATAGCTTCACTACAGCCTTCACAAAGTCTCCATGAGAGACCTGCCCCCTCTTACAAAGGTCATAGACTCTGCTTTTGTTCTTGAGGTCCAGCCAAAGGTCCCTATTTAGCCAGGCCGGTCTCCTTCCCCACCTACTTTTTTTTTGGCACACGGGGACAGCCTGCTCCTGTGCCTTTAAGACTTCTCTCTTGAAGTATGTCCAGCCTTCCTGGGCTCCTATATCCTTCAGGGCAGCCTCCCAAGGGACTTTGTCAATCGATCTCCTGAACAGATCAAAGTTTGCCCTCCAGAAGTCTAAGGTGGCAGTTTTACTAATCCCTCCCCTTGTTTCTCCAAGGATTGAAAACACAATCATCTCACGATCACTGTGCCCTAGACAGCCTCCAACCTTTACTTTCCCCACAAACTCTTCCCAGTTCACAAGAAACAGGTCCAGGAGGGCACCTTCCCTGGTTGGCTCACTTACCAGCTGTGTGAGGAAGTTATCCTCCACACATTCCAGGAACCTCTTGCATTGTTCTCTCTATGCTGCATTGTATTCCCAGCAGATACCCAGGAGGTTAAAGTCCCCCACAAGAACCGCAAGTGACTGCAAGATTTCTCCCAGCTGCTTATAGAAAGCTTCATCCACCTCACTGCTTTGGTTGGGAAGTCTATAGCAGACTCCCACAGTGATATCAGCTTTATTTGCCCTTAACCTAATCCAAACACTCTCAACCCCATCATCACTCTACTTGATTTCCAAGCTCTCATAGCATTCTCTAACATACAGGGCCACTCTACCTCCTCTCCTTCCCCGTCTATCCCTCCTGAAGAGCTTGCAGCCATCGATTGTGGCACTCCAGTCACGTGAGGCATCCCACCACATTTTTGTGATAGCCATTATGTCATAGGTTTCCTGGTGCATCATGGCTTTAAGCTCCCAGTTTGTTGCTTCAGATGAGCTAACGATTCCAACATCTTTTTGTGAATGTGGGCCCCATTTCCTACCAGACATTTCTCAGGTGCTTCCCTGATTTCTGAACATCTATCCCTTCTCTCAAATGAAATGGCAGAGTGAGAGTTCTCACTAATCCACCATCCTTGAAGCCCTGGCATGCTTGCCTTGGGCTTATTCCTAACAGGCCCAGTTATCTCCCCTTCCCCCTTCATATCTAGTTTAAAGCCCTGCCAACCCCTGCTCCAAACTATTTTTCCCCCCCCTCTGCATCCCACCTGCCCCAGCAGGCCAGGTGTCTCATATAGCAGCACATGATCAAAAAACTCAAAGCCCTGCTGGTAACACCAGTCCTGGAGCCATGAGTTGTCCTGTTGTCTCTTCCTGTTAATTTCCTCATTCATGGTTGCCACTGAAGGGATAGAGGAAAACACAACTTAGGTTCCTGATCCCTTAAGCAGCTGTCCCAAGGCTCTAAAGTATTTTTTTAAATTATTTTGGGCTTTTTCTACCCAATTCATCACTACCCACCTGAAATACTAAAAGGGGGTGATAATCTGAGGGGCTTACTAGGGCAGGAAGTTTGTACACCACATCCCTAACCTGTGCCCCAGGGAGGCACCAGACTTCCCTGTGCAGTGGGTCAGGGCGGCATATTGGCCCCTCTGCCCCCCTCAGCAGGGAGTCACTCACAGCAATGACCCACCTGCTTTTCCTTTTGGAGCCAGCTGTGACGCCGGCTTTCTGGCATTTCTGGCCTGGGTGAACCATCCTCCTCTCCAACAGCCAGTTCCTCCTGCAGGACCCCATAGCTGTTCTGCAAGGGTAACTGGGAAGGAGGGGATTCGTCTGCTTCCCCAGGCAGGGACCTGTTTCCATTCTCCCCCTTCTCTGAGGTCCCCTCCTACTGACTGGTGACAATATGGGACGGGATCCTCTGATTTATGTGGAGTCTCAAGCTGTTTCCTTTCTCTCAGGAAGTGGGTCTGTCAATCTCTCTCTCACACTCCCTGATACTCCTCAACCTCTCCACTTCATCCTTCAGCTCTGCCACTTGGCTGAGCAGATCATCCTCCTGTTCACATCTAACACAGGCGTTGTCTCCACTCCCCTCCACTGCCAGGGCCAGGCTCCAGCACTCTCTGCAGACAGAGGCCTGAACACCCACATGTTCACATGGGGCCTCTGTCTGGGTGCCCACAGCTTTTTTAACAACAGCCTTCGGCCGGGTAGAGACCATGGCTGGATCTCTGCAGCAACTGACACCTTGCAATTCAAGGGTCAGCTGGGATGAGCGCCCTTGACTTCTGACCACTTAGAGGGATTGAACTTACCTTGTACTTTGGCAGAGGCTCAGGACCCTGCCCTACAAGCTGCATCACCCACTGGAGCACCTAGAAGCACTAGTTGCTCCCTCTGTGGCTCCCTGAGGCTTCTTATAGCATGGTGGCCTGATCAACAGTGAGTGGCTGTGGCTCTGCCCAGGCTATCTCAGCAGCCCACCCACCCATCAACTGGCAGTCCCCAGCAGAGGCAAAGCGTTTTGCCCAGCTCCAAAAAAGCCCCCAAAAGAGCGTTTTGTCAGCCTTTTTTGCCGCAGATCCCTTCCTCGGTGCAGTCTTACTTGCCCTGAAGCTGGTCTCTTGCAGCAAAGAGCACTGACTAGAAATGAGTCATTGGACTTGTTGTAGTAGCTATTCATATATCCTACAGTGAGGAGTATTCATGCTCCCTAGCTACTGTGTTTATCAGAATAGACCCCTCTGGAATCTGGCACATTGCTGCGATAAGATTCAGATCTGGGAATCAGTTACAGAAGACTACTGTGCACTGAAATGCTCTGTTACGCTCATCTCTTAAGCACAAAGAATAAGAGTTCTCTCATTTCAAATTGCCCATAGTAGTGCCTGATCTCCAGTGTTAGTTTGCATTGTCCATCATAAAGCACAGCTGCTCATCTCACCATCCTGAACAAGGCAAGAAAAGTGTGAATTACTTGACAAGAATCACAAAGAGAGGATAGAGATGTAATTTCATTGACCTCTGAGCTAGTCTAATTTACATTAGCTGAAATAATGTCCCTATTACTTTCTGTCACCTTAGGTCCAGTACACTGAAGACTGCGCCCCACACTGTGAAATTCTATGAAAATAATCATCCCAGTGTTGCAAAACAGAACAGACCTTTGCATGTCACTTTCAGTGCAATATCCCACTCTATTTTAAAATCCCGTTTATCTTTAGAACCTTATTCATTGTACTGGAAACGGAACCTTTCCTTCAAGAGAAACAGGGATCCTGCAGAAAATGGCAGAAGTACAGATCCTGTA
This sequence comes from Ceryle rudis, assembly GCA_033439905.1. NCBI lineage: Eukaryota > Metazoa > Chordata > Aves > Coraciiformes > Cerylidae > Ceryle > Ceryle rudis. The sequence continues at coordinate 51,491 of JAAGNO010031049.1, forward strand.
TGCTTGGAGGGGGGAGTTCCTAGAAAAAAAAAGTCATGTGTAGGTTTTATTATTACAAATTATAACCCAGTTATTTGTCTCACCTCTCTGACAGATAAACGAGTGCTCAGCAGGAACAAGTGCTGTAAATAATCAGTTTTCTATTTATACACTGAAATGGGAAACACATTTATGGGTAACGATAATAATTAGAAAACATTTATAGAAATCTGCTGGGTTGCTATTTGGTGCCTCTGAAGTGAGCAGCTATAAGAAGGCAAAAACAATCAGTGCAACTTCAGAGAGACTGAAAATGGGTTCCATGAGCTTAAATTGTCAATAATAAAGATGTAACAGCTTCCAAGCAAATTAAAGTCTTGACAGCGTTCCCATTTAAATGAATAAGGCTTTCCACAATTTTAATAAAAGTTGCCCTAAACATTTACAGTACTGATCTGAATACAAGAAACAAAATTATTAGACACACAAGGAGTGTGTTATAACTCCCCTATAAGAAAGGCTAAAATAAACATGGAGTTTTTTTCCCCTTACCTTGATTTGCTGGAGGCTTTTCCTCACTGATATTCTGAACATTGACCTTGGTACTGACCTCAACTCCCAGGCCCTTTTCTTGTTTAGTCTCTTAGAAAGGATGTCATTCCACTGGGGATTTCAACTTCGCATGCTGTGCAAAGAGCCCCTATAACTTCCTTCCTCGTGCAGTTTATTAGCAAGGCTAATTTATTAATGAGGCTACACAGTCACTGCCTGTTTTGTTCTATGTTGTTGCAGCACAACACTGATCTGAGGCGAGATAAAATAATTCACATACAGAAGATGTCTTTCAGAGCAGAGTAGGGGGTTCACACATTCTGTGTTTGTGTGTCTCTGTTCCCTTTGCTGTGGCCAAATTTTGCAGGGCCTGGTACGAAGCTCGTGGTACCAAAAGAAAAGTTACTTGTTAATTTTTCCTCTCCAGGGTCTAGGTGGATGGCAGGGGGAAAGGGAAGACAACCCGGGTCTAAGAGCTGGTCTGAGAGCACTGCACAACTCCTTGGTTGTAACACTAACACTGATCCTCCATCCTACAGTGTAACCAGCATGCATGAAGCTGCTGCAAGATTGTTGAAGCTGGAAGGAGCAGAAGAGACTAGGAGTGATGGGATACATATCCTAAAAGGGACTGAGAGGATTTTGCTGCTGGGAGAGATATTTTATGGATGTACCCAATTGTCACTGTGGGTAGGAAAAGGATGCTGCTTTGAGGACTAGGTCATAAATTTGTTCCTGGTAACATTTCGAAGTATGGCCTTCTCTAATCAATGCATTTTATTTATGAAGTGCTTATGGCCTCTGGTTTAGCTCTCGTAAGATGTCTGTGTTAATGGGGAAGATTGAGGTTAGACTTGGTCTTATAAGTCAAGTCATAAATCTTTCTTCTGGCCATTATCACCTTGTATGATTCTGCAGAGAATGATTACTCCAGCAAGTCCATTATTGTTTCATATTGAAATTAGTGCTGCCTTGCCAGTGTGTAAAGACAAGAAATTGTATAATTTAATCTAAAGATCATACATGCAAGCAGCAGCAAATGATGGGAATTACTAATGGATAAAAGATTATACTTTAGGATTATCTGAATTAAACTTGTTCCTTGCTGTAGTCTTTTTCTTCCTGCAAGGGCATTGCATACATTGTAGAATTTATTTGGCCAAATGTCTAAAGCTCTCATGTTATGAACATGATTTTGTGATGTCTCTTTACATCAAGGACAATTCCCTTTCTTAAACAGATCCAGTTAGATGTAGATACAGCAGTGTCCACGAAGTAGTATTAACCCACACATAGACCAGTAATGAATTTTATACACTTTAGATTCTGATACAGATACTTTGTTGAAAAAGAGCTGGAAAAAATTGTTCAATGGATTGATCTTTAATAATGTTGACATAAGAGCTATGGGCTTGTCAGCCAAATCTGACAGAGGAGTGGAGCTCTCAGAAATACTAGAAGCTTTTAAAATTGTCTGGAAGGAGAGAAGCCATAGCAGGAATTCAGTTTTTCTGTTCTCTTTATCTGATGCACCAGCAGATCAGTGTTTAGGTGGTGATTAGTTATGAGCTACTCATTTACCTTCTGAGGTAATATGAGTTAAAGAGGTGAGGGAAGGTGTTGGAAATACTCTATAAGGAATGTGAGGTTATAGATAACATAAGGAAATTATCTTGGATTACTGTGATGAGGAAAGAGGTAAAATACAAGATATAAATCCATAGCAGATCAACTTCATTAGTGCTGCAGCTGAGGGAACAGGTTCCTTTGAAACAGTGGATTGGTCTAGGTATTAGAAATAGTAGAACGAGAACTGGGAGATGGATTAACAAGTTTATTACAACCACATAACAAGTTACATTGTTTTCTACAGGATTAGGGGAACTGACACACAAAATATGCTTGGTAGAGGAAAAAAATATACAGTCTAGGAGAATCTGCATAACATACAGACACACAGACATTAGAGCTTGGGAAGAAGTAGGATGTTGAAAATAGGAAAGAGGAAGATTAGGACAGGGTGACCACTGATACTGTCACTGGAAGAAATGGCACTGGTGGCTCAGCATTGTGTCCATGGTGCGCTGAATGAGATCAAAATGTCTGATGACTGAATAACCAAATAGAGTGAAGTACATCCCCCAGTCAGTTTGAGTAAAAGAGGCAAAACCATGGGATGATTCAGTACCTAAGTCATGGTCCTGCTCTGAGTCTTCCCATTGGAGGAACACTCCCAGCACCCTGTATGTGAAGCTGGGTGACCAACCTCCAAAGCTTAGAGATGCAAAATTGATCAGTGCACATATCTTCTAACTCCCTTCCTAGGCATAGGGAAAACAAATATGAGGAGAAGGGGGGAAATTGACAATTTCCCTACCCTTGCAGTGCTGAGTTATAAATTTATTTTAAAACATTAATTTTAAAGTAGTTATTATTTGTACTATGAACACAAAACATAATACTGGATTCCTGCTTCCATGTTACAGAAGCTGTATCAAATATACTCCGGTTACTATCAGTTTACAGTAATAAAGTAATAAGGAAGTCTAAACAGAAGAAATCACAGTACTTGGAAAAGAATTAAGAATCATTCTCCTCTGAGGTTGTATTGAGTTTGTTTGGTAGTGGTGGTGCTGCAGGGGTGGCTTCTCTTGAGATGCTATCAGAGACTTCCCTTATATCTGATGGAGCCAATGCGAGCCAGCTCCAAAATGGACCCACTGCTGGCCAAGGGCAGCCACGCTGGAGCTGGTTCCTGGCAGGACCTGTGGAGAGAAAAGCACACACTGGAGCAGGTTTGCTAGCAGGACTTGTGACCCTGTGGAAGGGACTCAGTTTGTGAAAAACTGCAGCTTGTGAGGACTTGTGTTGGAGAAGTTTGTAGAGGACAGTCTCCTGTGGGAGGGACCCCATGCTCCAGCATGGGCGTGGGAGGAGTTCTTCCCCTACAGGGGAAGGGGCAGCAGAAAGAACATGATGCTGTAACATATGATGATAGCCCCTGTCCCCCTGCACTGATGGGCAGAATGAAGTAGAGAAAATCAGGAGTGAAGTTGAGCCTGGGAAGAAGGGAGGGGTGGTGGGATGGTTCTTGAAGTCTTGTTTTTATTATTCTCATTATCTTACTCTGATTTGAATGGCAATAAATTAAATTAATTTTCCCCAGGTCAGGTTTGTTTTGTCCGTGGTGATAAGCTGGTAAGTGATCTCACCCATGAGTCTTTTGTTGTATTTTCTTCTCCCTGTCCAGTTCAGGAGAGGAAGTGGTAGAGCAGCTTTGATGGGAACCTGCCATCCAGCCAGGGTCAACCCACCACACAGATGCAACCTCAGCTAGTAGCACTAGGTTAAGACCATGTCTGCATGTTGCATAAACATCTTGCATGTTCTGCAGATGAGCTGCAGCATTTGTAGCCTCTTGTGATACAGTCACACATCTCTGTGCTGGTTTGTGCTGGTTCTTTAGAGTTTATCAGTAAAGCTGGTCACCTTTTAAATAGCAAATATGAATTTCTACACAGATATATATTGTCTACTTCAAAATCTGAGGTTGGTCTTTTATTTTATGGTTGATTACTATAAAAATTTAGCAGAATCCTCAGCAGATAATGACCATCTCTTATTACACTTTTTTAACTGCCAAAGGTTTGTTTCATTTTGGGTTTTTTTTTGGTTTGTTTTGGGGTTTTTCTAATAAGGACAATAATTGCTGATTTTTTTTGTGCTGTCTAGATCAAGAAAATGCTAAGTTTGATTTTTTGCCTCAACTGTTCACTCATGAAAGAGAAATCTCATTTCATAGGAATCATTCAAAGCATTAATAATCTTGCTGCATTGCTTTGCCTTCTAAATAAATAGTACAATATCATTTTAATTATACATACATTGTGGTTTAAAAAGAGACAAATGACAAAGAAAAATCTGCATGATAAAAGGCTCCTCAACTTGCAGCATCCCTTGATCTGAAGCATTTGCTGCAAACTCCTTCCTTGCCTGCTTCTAAAGTACCTTGAAACCCTGTTAGACCAGCGGCATCCATCCAAATCCCATCAGAGCCACCACCACCACCGTCACTGCATCATGGTCAAATGCAGCTCTGCGGGGGTGTGCCAAGTCACAGTAAAAAAAACAGAGCAAAACCAGTCTCAAGTGGCAGCAAAGTTAGTGTGGAACACCATTCTGCTGCTCTGGCCTTGGCTCCCTTTCTGTACAGTATATAGCACTTCTTTATTACTCAGCGCTGTTGCAGTTACACAGCTTTTCTAGTGAGAAGAAAGCATTTAGGAATGTCTTAACTCACCTATGTCAATGGCTCGTTCAGCGTTTGTTAGAGTTGTGGAGAACTCTTGTGTTTGGTGCAAGCTTCTTAATTTCTGAAATTTAATGTATGCTCTCCAATATTTCTCAGGTTTTTGCTGAGACTGTTCTGTCTTGTGTTTGATTCTTTGTCTATAAATGCCATTTAAAAGCTGTTACTTTTTTTTTCTTTTTTTTTTCCTAACAGTATAAAGAATAAAAATAAAGGTGAAGTAATCCCCTGAGTAATGAAACAAACTGTACCCTACCTAGAAAAAAAAGGGGAGTTTTGTGTCAAAAGGGGATGTGTCTTTCAGAACAGGGACAATAATACGATGGTATATAATCCTCAATGCTTGATTCAGGAAAGTTTACAGCTACACAGGATGTGTTTAAATCCTGAAAACTTTAGTGTCATTTGAGCCCTACTTTGAGAGCTTTGATGGATAGGGAGTACTTGCTATTGGATTGTTGTCCCACTATGAAAAAAAAACCAAACAAAACAAACTTTTTACCTTTATGATTAGATTAGGGAATAGCAAATGAGAAAAGATCCACATCATCAACCTATATCTTATGTCGGTTTTAAGTGGAACTCCCAGTAAAAATCAATGAGAAGTTCTGGTTTTATAGAACCAGTGGCTGTAAAAACTTGTTATAAAAAAGTGTATTTTGCAGGGGTAAGCCTGAGGTCCTCCATTCACAAAATATATATTCTATAACAAGTTCTACAGCCACTGATAGCACATGAAGAATATAAAAACCAAACTTTGAGTAAATCATATTCTTCTCTGGACAGGCTCACACAAAACCTATATTCACAGTTCTTAATTTGCATCCTTGATCTGTTGTTCTGAATAAGGCGAATTTTGCTTTCAGTATTCAAATAATGTGCATCATCGTTCACTTTAACCATATACCACTAGGGTTTGGTCTTGAGTTTGAATTTATTTGAATCCTAAGTGAGAAATTCCACACTTTTTAAAATCTTGTACTGAATAGACTTCACATTTCCGAAGACAAAGAAAGGGTAAGAAAAACATTGCTTCTTAGTTTTACTGATGATTTTCAAGAGAAGTCCTGGCTTTGTTTAAGTCAGTGCAAGATCATACTTACGTAAATGAGGACAAACTAGACATTTTGTGTCTTGCCTTCATTGCTAAGGTATGCTCCTTTGTATTTTAGCTTACCCCATGGTAAAGAAGAACATTAAATAACTGCCCACTTTCATTTGGTTTGGGTTTCATACCTTGAGTAAAGCTGATTAATGGTATGCATAGAAGAAGGAGAGATATCCACTGCAGTGGATACCTGCTTGTGGTTTGCAAGCAGTAGAGCAGAGCATCTATAAGGATGCTTCTGTATGGAACAGCTTGCTTCTCACCTCTTGAAATTGCTGATTTATCTTCAAAATACCTGCAGCAGCCAAGGCCAAGTACTGGAGTGGAGACAGTTCTGCTATTAAAGGTATCTACTGATCTGCAGTAGATGAGGAGTTCCTGATAGACTTTACTGAAGGCCTTTTGGTCCAAATTGAGGATTTCCACTCAAGCCCATCCAGCTTTTTAGAAGTGCTGTTTCCAGACTGGTGCTAATAATGAAAACTTTGCAGGTGTAGCTTGTATCAAGTATGGCTGAATACAGGGAATGTAAAGAGTTCACTTCTAAGAATGTTGAAGGCAAGTGACTGGCAGCTTGAGACAATCCCTGCAATTATGATTCTAAGTGGATAATTAGAGCTTGCCTAGTATTAGTGTATGCCCCATCTGCAGATGAAAGTCAGTTTCTTTTCACATTTTAAATTGTTATGAAACAATCATCCTTACATATATTTAGCTGATCTTAATAGGCAAATACCTCTTCCTCACTAATCACAGGAGTCAAGAGAACTAAAATGAGGATGAATGTGCACTAACATCATTACTTCTCACAGCTGTTACTATTTAGAAATGAAGTGAAAATTTAGTCACTAAAATGTTGATTGATTTAAACTTTTGGCTGTGCTTACAAAGAGGGCTTTGCATATCTGGCACTTCCTTGGACATATTTAAAGATTTTAAAGAAACAAGAGGTTTATGGACATCATTATTGTGCTGGTGACCAGTGACTGGTAATTCTTGCATTGATCTGACACAAAACCTCCTCCATGTCTTGCTTTGGGTCTTTCTGGGTGTTTTGTCTCATTGCTATTGACCAATCCCATACTCTTCCCTCTCAACACTGACTGAGTCCAGCTCAGACATCCAAAGTTTTCTGAAGCAGCAGTCCCAGCTGTGCAGTACAGGGAAAAAATAGCAAGCTTTAGTCCTCATGATTGTGATAAAATAAAGGGTTGGCTCAACTTTGTTGCTGTAGAATTCCTCCTAGATGAAATGTTTCTTATTCTGAAAACACTAATCTTCCTTGGGTTTTCTCCAAACTTCATCCTGTTTTGGCTAAAAATTCATCTGTTTCAGTGCGGTATCAGCACAGTCTGTAAAAGATAGTCTCTGAGGAGGAAGTGAAGTGATATTTCTGAACAAAGCCCTTGTCCTGCTTTGTGCATCTATGCAATCCAGTGGCATGGTAATGCTGGTCACTGATAGGTAGTCCAGCCCATGTACTTTCTAGCCAGATTATCTCATTTTGTCCCTAGCCCTCTGTCCTTTTGTGCCCCCAGGAAGGAAGGGCATGGGCTCTGTTGACTTTGATCTTTTCTCAGGTTCACTCAGAACTGTCATATTCCTTATCATAAGGAGATCTTCACAAACCAGATTTCTAAGGAGAGATGGCTTGTCAGGTAGAGTGTTTTCTGACATTCTCAGCCAGCTGATGCTTGAAAGCCAAGTACCTAACATACCAAAGCTGCTAAGCAGTAGGTGATAGACATGCATTCTTTTGCACTTGATTATAAGTGTGCAGGTATCTGTTGTACCTGCTGTCTGTCTTCTATGATTTTAACTCTTTCCCTGAATGTGGAATGTCTCAATTCTGCCATCAGCTCCAGTAAGCATTTGTTCCTGTGCTGACAGCCCCAGGAGGATGACTGGCAGCATTCTTTGCACTGCAGACATGGCTGTGAGCACAGCAAAAGCTTCAGTTCATCTTCTGGAAGTGACAAAAATTCACTGTCATTACCCTATTCCATTTGCTTTTGGCATAGTTTCCAGCCTTGCAAAATCAGCAGGGAGTGGATTTTGGTTTTCACCCTAGGTGCTGTATTTCCACTTTTTCTTCCCATTGCTACATTTTCTCATCTATGTACCTAAAATCAGTTTCTGAAACTTCAATTTAGATCACAAAAACTTCTGCAAAATCACGCATCATCAACAGGGTTAAAATTTCTTGGAATACCAGAGACCCTCTGACATCCATTAAGTCCATTCTGTACTGCTCAGTCTCTTATTTCTTGAACAGATCTGATGCAGGTATTCAGACTAGGCACCAGCCTGCAATAGAATGCTACCAGGCTAAGGAAACTTTCAGCATCTGAAGTTCACCCAGCCTTTTTCACCTTAATGAGTCCAATCCCTTTGACAGAATGTTTCATGTCACATTTTGCTCCTTGATGTTTAAATTTTATACCTCAGTTTCAGACAACACTGTTTGCAGAAGTGTCCTCCCAGTGCGGAGGCATCCTCTGTGCAAATCCCCTTCTTGTACCAACTTACCGAGTGGGATCTGACAGCAGCAAGCAGGTCCTCATCCCCAACATCCACATTAACATTATGACAGTGAGTGTGGGTTTCTTCCTCGCGTATTTGTCCAACTGCATATTGAGACAGCTATTTCTGAGCAAGATGATGCTTGCTGGATCCAGTTAGTAAGACACCCAGTACCTTAACAGATACTAGAGAATCTACTGTAAGCAGATTCCTCTATGTCTGTTTGTATTATATAAATGAGATCTGTTATGGCTGACGCCTCAGACACTATTTCAATAAACAAAATAAAATAAGTTTCTTAATTTCTGTAATAATTTTCAGGTTATTTTTTTTTCAAGAAAAAAAGAGAAAGCAGGCATTTCACCACTTTCATTGTAGCTCCAATTTAGAGTGAAAAATGATTTAAAAGTTTTTAATACTTTAAAAATGCTTAATTTTAGTTCCTGCTAACCTGCACAGGGAAGATTTGGTTTCCTAAAATGAGTTCTGAGTATCGACCTATTAAGACTAAGCCTCAGAGTTCATCTTCTGGACCAAACCAGAGAAGTACTCTTAATTTCATAAGCAAGGTGTTGGTATTATCCTGAATCCAACTGATTATTGAGTCAGGCCAGAGGAAGCAGATTTAACATAGCACTTTTGTGACTAGATCTTCATAGTAACCAGCAAACCAGAGGACATTTTTTTTCTGTGCTCAGCCTCAAAACCACAAACTGTTCAATTATCTAATTTATAAATGCAAGACTTGACTTACACTTGCACTAAATAAGGTTTCTTTTTGTGTACTACCTTATCTCTACCATGCCATGGGAATTACCTTGCTTGATTACATATTCACTCTTTTGTCAGAACAATTCAGAAGTGTTTATAGCCTGGTGTTATTCATTTGGTGGTAATCATCTTGATGCTTTGCTCACAGGCCTTTTTCTCCAAGAAGCCCCACTTCTGCCACAGGGTAGTGATTTCATTTTGCTGGTTTAATATGTCCCTACATGTCCTCAGCAACCTGTTCTGTGCTGAGGTGAGACACTAAATGTGAGCCATTGCTTCTCACCAACTGTTTTGGTAACCAGGGACAGAAGTAATGCCATGCTATGGAGGATGCATCTTTGCATGTATGGCTTCCATAACACTGAGCAACAGGTTTGTGTGAGTGGCTGAAGCTGCTGGTGCTGCTCACACCAACCCATCTGGGAGAGAGGGTCTTTCTCACTTCAGAGCTGCCCAGACTCCAAGGCAGTTTTGTCCATCATAGGCTTTAGGATTCAGAAATGCACTTCTGCTTTTGAGCTCTATGAAGATGTCACCACAGAAGCTTACTTTTGTGTATTTTATTTAGATGTCTTTTTCTTCTAGAAAAGAAGGCTGTGTATAAGGTATGGTTATGAATGAAAATCCAGGTGGTGTGTGGCTGGTAGTTTGGGAGTTTCTTTAGGTCTATATTAGTACAATTCACCATAGTCTCTTAACTTTCAAACTATGATCCATAATTTGAGTGTAGTAACCGATGCACATTAAAACTAAAACCGCATAGCAAAATCCTTATTTTGTTTGCAACCACCCCCCCTCCCCCTTATCTGGAGATCAGAAAACAGCTTTTAAGGGAACTTCTATTTGAGTCATTGTAAAGGTGAGTGGGTATAAACTGCAACATTAAGACCTGCATGAAGATGTAAGATAGGCTACAAAGGTCAGGAGTGTTCCTCAAGCCTATCTCAAATATCAATACAGTGTCATTTGTACTGGTCTTATGCACAATACTGATTTGAAATATGTAGGTGGGATTCTTATTTTTAATGTATTCTATATTTTAGAGGTCATCCTCAAAGGTATAAACTACACATTTGTCTGTGTTTTAAACAATTTAAAGCTAACTTGCTGGTATTACTACTAAAATTCCCAAAATTTGATAGCATTTACATTCTCAGGAGTGGCCAAATAAGGAAACAGCTACAAAAAAAATTGCATAGAGAACTGATTACTAAAGAGACTGTGAGATCAACAGCAGCTCAGAAGAGATGGAACAATACACTCACAGTGAAGGAATCGCACTACAGAAATATAAAGCAAAAAAAGATAACTGTCCCCTGTAGGAACATTATCTCACAGTAGCCACCATTTGCCGAGTCTTTTTCTCTTACCTCATCTCTTTCATTGACGGGAAGTGCTTCGCAGCACAAAGTTTTTTGTTCAATGTCTCGTGGTACCACAGGATAGTCCCAGGCGATGACTAAGACTTCTAAATGAAATGGTAATAACTGTGCTATAGAAGTTTAATGGTAAAGTAAATAAATGTCCTAAGGTATGACTGTAGTGACAACTAAAATTGTCTTTTATCTGTTCAATAGCAGAAGCAGCGGTAAACAGTGATTAATCTTTCCTCCTCATTCCTTCCATGAAGCACAACAAATCTTGCTGATGGAGAAAGTTTTGGTTCCATTTGTTAATGTGAATGAATACATCCTGGTGGAGATAGTCAGAACGAGTAGAAATGGATGGTTATGCATTCTGAATAGGTTTGGATTGCTACAGCTTAGTGAGTTTGCCTCCTGGCTTTTGCTTCTTGTGATCAATCAAGTATCTTAAAAATGGAACACTGGGAAAGTTTGACATTGGCCATATAAACATTTCTGAGTTCTTGGCTCCTTTGTTTTCATGTGAATGTTTTTACATAGGTTTCATGGGGATGAGATAAATCCCAAGACTGGATCGTGTGCCATTCATTAAAAATGAACCTTGTAATAAGCACAGTTTGTGGGTTTGGTGCACAGACATTGTAAATAAATTATGTTCAGAGGTGCTAAGTGTAAACTGAGAATATTCATTCATAAATCCAAAGACTAGAATCTGTTATGTTCAAAATTGCAAGGACACAAATACACTTCGGGTTCTGGGGAGGATGCACTGTTCTACATCCTTGTTGCTGCTGCTCAGCTTTTCAGTAGGGCTGGAGCTGACCTCTTCTCTTCTCTTCTCTTCTCTTCTCTTCTCTTCTCTTCTCTTCTCTTCTCTTCTCTTCTCTTCTCTTCTCTTCTCCTCCCCTTGATCTGCTCCTCACAGTGCAAATCATCTTTACGAACTGCAGATATCACGATCACTTGTTCTGTATTCATTGCACAGAGTACAAGGGAAAGGACAGCTTTGCAGTATCCTCCTCAAATGTGTCCTGTATTCTAGCTTAAAAAAAAAGAAGTCTCTGATTTGTCTTAAGCATAAAAATTCATAGTTACACCACTTTGGGCATTTAAGATGTTACACTGAAGATGGACAATTAAAATATGCTATAAACTCATCAACCCTTGTATTAGAAATAAATTAGTTCTAATTTTTAAAAAGGAATCCTACTACAATTAGGTACTCTGCAAGATGTCTAAATCAGTTGTATGAATGAGGATGAAAACCGCTTCCAAATCAGGATGGACACTTCTTGAGACTTGGCAAGACTCCAGTCAAAAGAAACATTTCCAACTTCAATTTGGGACAGAAGGAATTCAGATGCTCAGTCTTTGCTATTTCTCTTCTGAAAACAGACAAATTAACAAAGGTTTTTGATGCCAGCAACCCTCAAATCAAGGATGATTGAAAGAAAAAGAATGTATTTTTCTCATCCCTCTTTCTTTGACAAGTTTGCAGCAATGTGACAGCATGTGTTGCTTTAATTTATCTTTATCAGTTTTGATTTTTCTGTGTCATTCCTGTGGGACAACTGATCGGAGGAGTAGAAGGGGACTAAATATTATTAGCAACAGTTCATTAATTCAGAGTGTGACACAGTTGTGTCATTGCACTGTAAAATTTTGTCTACCATGGTAAAAGTCATCTTATTTCAGTGTGGAATGAAGCACCTGCCTGTTTTCTTTTATGATTGCTGACATTTAAATAATTACTCAGTTAAGTTCTCAATCACAGAATCACTTTTCCTTGAGTACAGATGGCTCCTTCACTAGTCATATCACTTATTTTTTTCTGTACAGCACTTATTATTTAAAATAAAATTTATTTCTTTTTGGTCTGGAGAGTCTAGTGCAGGGTAACAAAAGTCCTCTGTATCATAGAGAGATCTCTATGTGAGAGAGAGATCTATGAGAGAGAGATCTGTCTATGTGAGAGAGATCTCTATCTATGACAGACAGATATGTCTACCCATGTTTTTTTGGTGAGGGGCACAGAGTACTTTGTGTTGTGTTATCTCAACAGAAGCTCTGCAGTGTCAGTAGAATATGTGAGTGACATGCAGCTGTGTGTCAGACCTGGAAAGCCCAGGCTAGCTGCTCATGTTAGTCATCCCCTACTAGTGTTCATCCCCTACTGCTACTCCAGGTTTGGTATTCTCTATGGACTGTTACACCCATGCTTTTAATGGCAAAATAGTTCAATTTGTACACCAAGACAAAAATATTTCTCCATAAAGAAACAGCTGACATGAGTCATGATGTAAACAAGATTTGATTGAATAATACTGCTAACAGAAGTTAAATAAGCTGTTTCAAAATTACTCTTTTAAAAGTTGAAATTTTTTAATCTTATTTTATTTTTGACCTGCAACAGCCAGGATTGTCATCAGCCAATTTTGTTTCCTCATCCTGTAACTTGTCTGGTTCTGGCAAGTATTTTGTCTGAAAAAAAGAACACAAAACAATAAATGTTATTTTAGCATACGTTTAGCATGTGTTAGCTTAATTACAGTAGTTCTAAGAACTGCTTGTTGTTGGTTTTTTTTTTTTCCCCCTAGCATCTGAAAAAGAAGCGATGAGTTTGGAGAAAGTATTTCCTGACTCTGTATAAGGCTGTGTATTTATCCATCATAGTGAAATAACTAACAAGAGGCTTCAGGTCCCTTTCTTCCTTCCCATCCCTTGTTATGAGACTCCAGTTGGGGACATATGCTAATGCTGTTCAGGCATGGGAAACACCATCATTTAAATCATGCTTTCAGGTGGCTTTCCCCAGCTCTGCTTAAACACAGAAAGCACTGACAGCAATTAATAGACTTACAGTCTTCTAAAAAAAGCATCCTTCTTAGTTCATATGTATTACAGAAGTCAGAAAAAAATTTGTTGTCTCTGTACCCAGGCTCATCATTTTCTCCCTTCAATAGCATAACTGCTGTTGAGTCCTGTTGAGTCTGTTTACCAGGAGGCCAAAGTTATGACCTATGCTTGATTTAAAAATTGCTATATTCTTTTCTCTGCTGAGCATCTCTTATGAAAAAAAAAAAAAAAAAAAAAAAAAAGTGGCTCTTTTGCCATTGTGGTTTTTTCTTTTTTTCCTAGGAATTGCACTAACCTACATTTAATGAGTGTCATGTCTTTTGGATAGGTTCCCATGGGATGTTAAGACGTATTTGAGATACCTGCTTTGGTAGTTGGCTTGTTGCCACCTGTGATCAAACAGATTGCTGTATATTGATTCAGTTTTAGCTGACCTGGTAAATGAATTCTGGGAGAAGCACAGATCTTGTGTGTATTCCCGATTTCTGCAGATGAGGATAAAAGTTGCTTTTCCCCCTCCAGAAAACATCCAACAAGAGCTTAGTGTTACGTTCCATTACAGTGACATCGATGGGATGCAGGGCCAGATAAGTACAGCTGCTGTCATTGCTACAGATTAATGTCTTTAATTAGACTCTTGAAAGTTTAGCCAATAAAGGCATAAACATGTTAAAAATTTATATTTATTACATTGTATTTTATACAGGGAGATTCGCATCAGATTAAAGCATTAACTATTAAACCAATTCCTGCAAGCAGAATTGCAAACACTTATGATGTCCATTCTCTGAAAGATTTGTTCCTACGGAAAGCCTCTAGTCCACTGACAGCCAGCATAAACTTCTACAGGTTCTCAGGAAATTACTGTGTTTCTTGTTTGCTGAGGGCAATGCCTAGCTGTTCAGATCAGCCACTTCCAAAACCTTGTCTTTAGACAGGTTGTGCTGTAAATCTAATAGAATGGTTTTACTGCAGTGATGTTATTTGCTGTAACTTTATTCAGCTGAAGCATGACCTGGTCAGGAATTAAACAAGCAGTCAAATAGATCATGATTATTGTCTGATGCCTTTAGTAAAAACACATGTCATTCTTGTATATTGTAGCCTGAGGTATCATACTCCTTCCAGAACTAAGAATATGGGCTGAAGTTTTAAAATTCAACCTAGAATTTAGCAAGCAAGGGCATAAATGCTTGGAAAGTTACTAGGAGCTGTATTCAGCTGAGCTCCAGCTAAGCCTCTAAATCTAGTCAGTGGAGCACTTTCAAGTAGTGCTTGGGATTCTTTGCAAAAGTCTCTGGAGCATGTCTCTGAAAATTCTCTTCAGTCATACATTATCAGTTCTTTTAGTATGCTGACCTAAAATCATATGAACACTAATAAATACTATTTTGTAAGTAATGGGTTCATTAAAAGAATTTTGAACTAATTTACTAATTTTTCATGTATAAAATACGCATGCAACCTGGGCAAATTTACCAGGATGACTCATCTTTCAGTAATGTATAGCTCAAAATTTTTCTAGAACACCATAAAGATTCTTGATTATGCAAATAGATGTACTTTAGTAGAAATATACAAACATTGATTTCAGTCTGGCTACTTACCCTGATGAAAGATAAGCATGGCAAAATGGGAAAGTCAGTCTGATTTTGCCACTCACATAAAGAAATGTGCATCAGTCCCTCTAAGTCAGTGGGTGGTCTGCAACCATTTTCAAAACATTTTTAGGTTTTGTCAGACCAGCATAGGTTAATATTTTGGATTGCTTTTAGTTCCAGTAGAAATCTCCAGTTCGGTCTACACATGAGCCAAATTGCATTACCTGCTGGATGTTTATGCTGGAACAGCACAAACTGGAGAGAAGGAAAGAGGAAATGAGGAACCAGACTCAAAGGCAAGAAGTACCACAAGTCTCAAGAAAAGTAACACAGTGTCCCGGTCCTGTTTTGCTTAATAATTCAGATAAATAACTTACCTTGAAAGTTGTGGTCTAAATTAGGTCCTTGATTGGGTGTGTTTTGTTGATATTTTTCCTCTGTAGCTGAAGTCAGATTTCAGGTAGTCCACAACATAAAAGCAAATTAAATAGATACACTTGAGGAGATTTATGATAAATATTTCACAAGTGCCTCGAGACTAGAATCAGGTATTTCAAAATACCATGGGCAGGCAGAGTGTTAAGTCCCACTGACTCCCAGAGAGAGGTGGAAGGAGTGATGGTCTGCCTTGAAACTGCCTTTAAGTTGGGGAGGCCAGTATCCCTCCAACAGTAAGAAATAGACTCCTCCATCCAAAGATCCTGTGAAACATTTCCCAGCCTAATGGATGTTATCTCACCTGCTGACAGAACAGGTAGCTTAGGCAATCTTTGCAACTGCCCTTCTTAGCTTGCTAGAGATTAAAGGCATAAAAGGAGAATAGCAGATTTACAGGTGTGGTTTGGGGCTCAGTTTGCAGATATACTCAGTGAGACAGGGTACATAAGCAGCCTGGTGTATCTAAATCACCTGTGCAATTGAAAGCTACTTTTAAAGAAAAAATTATAGTTAGCAAGACACTCTAAAACACTTCAGGAAAGGTGGTAGTGTTTCTGAGACACATTCAAGAAAGTGCTGTAGGCAATGTTGAAACATTATTTGATTGTACATTCTATTCTCAAGGACTTTCTTTCCAAAAAAAAGAGTGCATCAAGTGGGTTTGTTCCCAAGCCTTCTGCCTCTATTCTGTTTCCAACTGAACCCATAGGTTTGAACCAGTTTTCAACTGAACCTGTAGGCAGTGAGAGCTTTTACAGATGAGGCCTGCATTGATTCCTTCAGGACTACAAGTAGAGGGCCTCTTCAGAAGGTCAGCCAGACTATCAAAGTTGTTCAGAAACTCTACAATCAGGGTAAGATGTCATCATACTGTTGCCAGTAACAGTGTGAGGGCTTTGTTGATCTTGGCTTTGTGGATGAAGCAGAAATACTAGCTTTCCTAGAATTAGTTAACCATAAAACCATTTGTAACATAAAATAGTAAGAGCACCAGTACAGAAACCTGGAAGATGGCACTTAACAGTTACTGAATAGCAAGTATTGAGCTGATGTCAGACCAGAACTTATAAGATCTGTAGCTGCTAATGAATGATAAGGTTTGAGTAAAAACTGGTCTATTTTTTCATAAACATTTGTATTACCTTTACGCACTTTACTGTAGCTACAAGGAACAATGTCTCTGTGTCCTTCTGCCTCTGGGGTTTTTCCATGGTTATAGCAAAGAAATAGAATTTTACCTAATCATTTATGAAATGTAGTCAAGAAATTTTGAAAGTCACTGGCTTTCCTGTGAAGTCATTTTATGAAATGAGGACAATCTTTACTAGCAAGATTCATTAGTAAAACTCTATGAAAAATAAAAATACCAGGATTTACCAGCAGCAATAAGTGAAGAGGCTTTCTGTTCAAAATGTAGTATGAAACACTTTTTAAGCAGTAGTTTAAAGAAAAAGTGAAAAATGTGATTAAACACCTTTTTTCTTCTTTTTCTCATTTTAGACAGGTCTGTGAATTTTTATGATTATCATGATATCAATATTCCAGCTGTTATCCTAAAAATTTTCCTTAGGGAACTCCCTCAGCCATTATTAACATTTGAGCATTATCATAGGATCATAGAATCTTTAGGGTTGGAAAGGACCTCCAGAATCATCAAGTCCCACCTTCATCCTAACATCTCTCTGTCCATTAGACCGTAGCCTCAAGTGCTACGTCCACTCGTTTTTTTAAACCCCTCCAGGGATGATAACTCCACCCCCACCCTGGGCAGCCTGTTCCAGTGCCCAACCACTCTCTCAGTGAAGAATTTCTTCCTAATATCCAATCTA
>JAAGNO010031049.1:68920-84063 GCA_033439905.1 Ceryle rudis
TCAGCCAGGTGTCCACCTGCACCCCCAGGTCCCTTTTCACCAGGCAGCTCTCCAGCCACTGCTCCCCAAGCCTGGGGCGTTGCCTGGGGTTGTTGTGACAGAAGTGCAGGGCCTGGAACATGGCCTTGTTAAACCTCATCCCATTGAGCTCAGCCCAGCAGTTTTAGAAAAATTTATGCAGCAAGTTGAACTAGACCTGACTAATTCATAATCACTACTCTTTGCTAATGATGATGCAGTTATAGGGCTATAATATCATTAGTGCTTCATTGCAGTCACAAATGCAGAGCCTCATAATCTGTACCAGAGTAAGGTGCTCAGAGTTACCAAGACCCTCTCTGCTTGTTACAAGGTTTACTTTTTTTTTTTTTTCCTATATATCATACTGTATTAGTAAGAATTGAATCAGCCTTCTCACTGTCTGGGCTCCATTTTTATGTTGTGGTGCATCACTGAGTCAGTCATTGATACAAGTTATGTCAAAGCATCTTGAATTTTAGCAGCAGCATTGGCAACAAAATTGAGTTGCTCATTTGTATGCTTCTTTCCTTTTTTTCCTTTTGTTTTTTTTTTGTGGGGAGGGGATTGTTTTTATTGGAACTATTCCCATGGGATAACAAGTTAGGGAAGAAAAGATCTAAAGCCATGTCTAATGTTCTAGCACCACGTGAAACTATGAATTATAAAATGTTAACTATATAGCCTTTGTCAGGAACTAGGAGTTTATAATGCTGGCAAGGCAACTCCCTACGAGGTGAGGGTTGAATATCTGACATCCTAGAATATCTGAGATTTAGTACCCACTACTTGCAGAGACTGTTGTGTTGCCATCCAGGCTATAGTCAGTCTAGCATGGAACCAGTAGAGCTTCCAGTAAGAAGTCACAAGCACAGATTTTTTTCAAAACCTGTTTTTTGAAAAAAAATATATATATTGATATATGATATATATAGATATATTAAATGTATGGCTTCAAACAGAGTCCGTTAACGTACCTCTGATAGCCATGGGCTGATGCTGTTGCAAAGTGTCGGTTATCACTATCATAACTCTTGCTGTTGAAGTAGGTCAACTAAATAATTCAGACTTGGGATAAATCTCAGTTGCTACTTGTTTGTAAAGTGTAGAAATAAAGCAAGTTTGCTGTACCTAGATATATTGTATTTTAGGTGAAATTTTTATACTGTGCCCTTCACTAGCATCTGCACATTCCTTTTCATATCATTATTTATGTGTTGCCATTAAGAACTTAATCAGGTCACATTCATAAACCTCTGAAGGTCTGTCTTTCCTGGTTTTCTACTTGCAAGTCCATAAATTACCACCTTCCAAATAAAAAATTTTAAAGGATTCAAGGATTCATCCATCCACACACTTAAGTATCTCAGGGCATCGAGAAAAACAGGTCTATTCACAGGTAGGTTGTAGAGGGAGTAAAGGTTGTCACCAAGAACTGAGGAAAGAATAGGGGAAATTTGAAGAAAAGGATATAGAAATGCTAATTTTTAGTGAATTAATCTTGTGCTGACTTTGTGGACATGTTACTTCATGCTGGAGCTAATTGAAAAACATGGACACATCTGAAAAGAATCTCAGAGCAATGCATTGTGCTGGGAACAGTGGAAGGTTTTGTGTGGTAAAACACCCATGCAACATTCATTCCATGTTATTTTTGTTTACTGGTGTTTTAGCTGTTGACAAAATATGTTGGAAAATGGAGTTTTAAGAGATTTTCTTGTCAGGCTGTCATGTATGATATACAGAATCTCTGCTGTACAATACATTGAAATGATGGGGAAATTTTTCTCTGTAGTGTCTCATCTGAAACATTTTTTTTAAGTGTTATTGATGTGAGCTGTGAAATAAATTAGCTGAGTGACGGACTAAAAAAATTACCAAAACCTTGAAGCTTGTAGCTGTCAAAGAACTCCACCTTTGGTCATGAAAACTGTTAAAGCATGAACTGTGGTAATACTGGGTAAAGGAACTCTTTTATTTACTCTGCAGAAGGCTGACAAAAAGATTCTTGGGAGTCAGGTTATTGTGTCTTGCAGGAACTGGTACCTTTGCAGTAGGAAAAATGTCAGCGTAGCTCACAACAGTACAACTTCATGTAGTTAATCCAGAGTTTAAGGGAGCATTTAACATGCTGGGATTTTGTGCGTGCACACACTCTTGTGCATCCCTAGCTGTGTCAGGAAGAGGGAGAGAGAAACATAACTAATGCAGAAAAGCCATCAGACCTTTCTCCAGATTGGTGTTAAATTACTGGTACTAAAATAATAATATTCCAGCATAAACAAAACCAGTCACTTGGTACAGCATTTGAAACATAATCCAGTGTTAGTGTAATTCTTACCCAGACTGTCTGGATGATGCACAAGTTTGGGGTCCAGTTCTGGCGTTGCCCATCTATAGGAATTCATTAATGAAGCTATTTAGGTTCATCTCTAGAAAATTCTTACCCACTCAAGTGGCCATCTCATAAATTTTTGCCAAGACAGAAGAGTTTCCTGCAGAAGGACGAAAGTGTTTTTAAAGTTAGTATAGTGCCAAAAGAGCATTTTGGGCAGGACAGTGTCTCAGCAACAGTAAAAAGTAGACATCTGAACTCAGTGTGCGAAGAGATGAGATTCAAAGCAAGTGGAGATTAGTAGAGCTGAATTTTGTGGTCACTCTTACAGATGGATATCTAAAGTATTCCAGTGGGTATTATTTCTTGGTAATATTTTAATATTTTGGAGTTAGGACTGACTTTGACATTGCAGGTGTGGAGACCAGTTTACGAGTCACTGGATGTTAACAAATCATTCAAGGACTTCCTGAACAAAATTATGTTGTTCTGACATGTCTGATATGCTTTCTTCATATGGTGAGTAAAGGCAAAATTTCTGAAATCATGCCAGTCTTTTCTTTCTAAATCTGTTCTTCTTAATTAAATAGCTAATATTTCCACAGCAAATAAAACTGAATCATTTAACAAGTATGGTGAAGTGGTTGTGCAGTACTTACTAATGGAGCAAACACCAGGATGCAGAACCCTCAGTTCTGGTAAGAGGCGAGGCTAAACAATGGGGTGGCCATCCCTTCACCATGAAATTCTTTAGATGTAATGAAAACTACTGTGTAAGTTCAAGTGGAACTGTGCCTGTACTAGATTATTTAAAAGTCCCGTCCCCTCCACTCCACATTCACAAATTCATGTTTTTATTGATTTGTTTTTTAGTATGGTGGTGTTTTTGTTTGGTTTATTTTTTCCTATTTTGGAGTGAAAAAAAGACTGAAAATAGTGGTTGTGTACTTTTCGGTGCCAGAGAAAAAAGCAGGTGAAACCACCTTTTTTGTCCAAATTATAAAACTTGGGCAACTAAAACACCAAATAAATTAGTGCCATCTTAGAAAATGGTAGAAACGTTCATGAGCTTTAAAAAAACAATCAGAAAAATATTTTATATTAAATCTTAAAAATAATATTTTCCCATTTAACCTTTCATTCTTTAATGAACACTTCTACAGTGTTAAATGAAAAACATCTTATGTGCCATTTTGCAAGGATTTTTGGTATGCTTCAGGATAAATGAAATCATGTGTCTTTTTATCCTATTTTTTCATTTGCTGATTTTTTTTTGTCCATTTTTGGTGAGGGTTTGGGGAACATCCATTACAAACAGTTCTGCACTCTTAATTATTGCCTTTTCCTTCACATAAACTGGCAACCAAATGATGCATCTAGGCTAACTGTAGATTTCCCTTCCACCTTATGCAATGCGTTACCTTTTTGAGATTGCATTTTTTAAACCCAGGTGCCTAAAATTGAGGATCATGGTGTTGCTGACACCTAAATAACATGATCTAGCCTTCAAAAGTGCTAAGAGCCCACCAAAGCAATCACATATGTGGAATGATGCTTATTTTCACCAGTGGAGGAATTGGCTCTCAGGAACTGTTCTTGGGCTACAGTCGTGTTTGTCATATTTTAGCCAGAAGCGTATTTCAGAAACAAGTACAATTTAATCCCTTTTTCTATCAAAACACTCAAGAAAAGCAAGATTAAAGGAGACACTTTGATACAAACTCAGACAGCACTTGCAAGGTTCCTGTAATACCCACATGTTTGTTTACTGTTGCTTAGCTGAACTCTAATGCTATTAAAGACATCCTCGTGCCATTTGCTATTATTTTAGCAACTGATACCTCTCCTCAGTGTTATGAATCGTGTAAGTGACTTTGTTCCAGTAATAGATCCACCATCTCAATGCATTTCTTAAGAGCTGAGCACTTGAGGTGTTAATGAGGTGTGCAAAAGCACTAGAGAGTGTTTTCTGTAATTGGGCAACAGGACAGAGCATTATTTTTGAGTATGCCTTGTTATGTAAAGCACAGCATCAAGTTGATACTTGTGGCTCAGATCTGCTATTTTTGCTTTTCATCCTTAATGTCTCAGGGAATATTTGCATTTGGAAAGGTCAAGGGAACATGAAACAATCTAGGAGCTACAGATTTCTATTCATTGCAGATCAGTGTGCTGCACAAGCTGCCACAATTCAAACTTTAACAGAGCACTCTACCAATAATCCTAGATTTTACCTGCAAGCATCAACCTTCTTACATGTAAGAGGCAATTTAATTCTTCCATGAGCTCAGCCTCGAGTGGTGCAAGAGATACTTGTGGTAATTTCATGAAGTGGGATGAATTGTAATCACTAGATACAGGTTTTGAACACTCAGGTTTGATACAGGCTTGTCGAATGAGGGGAAAAAAATAAAATCCCTATTTTCTCTGCAGTCTCAACCTCCTTACTCAATGAAACAGCTCCTTCTAGTACAAGGGTGCTACAGCAATACAGTAAAACTCCTACAGAAGTAAAAGACTTGCATTTCAAAATTAGGCCCAAATCCTTTAACCTTAGATTAGCCATGATTTTGCCTGTAATGAGCACAGTGTGCTCTGAAAGGTATAAGCTGTAGATCTTTACTCTGGCTGCTAGAGAGACATTGGCAGGATCCCCCTGGAGTTGCAGTGGACTTAGGTCCCTTGACAGAAGTGAGAACCAGGAACAAGAGAGAAAACAAAGACCAGTTTTCACAAGTCAGACCCTGAATTATGTCTGTAAAGAATGCCTGTGCTTGCTCACTTGATCTCATGAGACATGAGTGTGCACAAAAAAGTGTTTGTGCTCCACAAGCCCTGTGTTGTACATGCAGTGAAGTGGATTTAAGAGCACACATGCAAGTTTAATGGGGACAGAGAAGTCATCTTGGAAATTACTTAAGAAAGCACAGGAAGGGCTACACTTACCCAGTTTTGAAGCCAGAAACCATTCAGTAGAAAACTGTAATTGTAGTCTTCCATGACAATCTAAGGCTAAACAACCAGCAAAGTTTATGGAGGCAATAATATAATCTAGATTGTGGTTTTATAACCATGGTACATCCCCCTTTCTATGTTTACACACTTTCCCTCTCTGCTGCTTATTTCTGTCCTTACAGTCTTGCCTGATGCAGGGGAAGGGTGACTGTCTTGGCTGGAAGAACCACTGCAAAAACCTTCCAAATTCAAAACATCAGACTTGTACTGACTAGAAAAAATGGACCAAGGTTTTGGTGCCCATGAGCTGTGCTTCTTATCTGTAACTGAAGCAGTAGTCAAAGCCAAGTACAAGCAAGGAAAAAAAATGCTCAGAATTAATGTTTTGTCTCAATTGATTGTCCAATTGAAATCTGTAATTAGAACCAACAACGCTTAGGGATGGATGGAAATGATGGGTCATGTTGGGAAGGGTTAGATGACTAAGCCTCACAGAGCAGATACAAGCAGTTGGCACATCTGCAAGTTAGCTGAGAGTGGGGGATAGAAGCTTACATTTCCAGTCAGTTTGTGGGCGTGATTTAATATCTAGTAATTTTCTTTTGAAAATGTTTTGTGGAGTTCCTTTCAACATTGTGACTGAGAAACCAAAGAGATTATGATGTACTTATATTTTTAAAATGTGATGGTAATTGGCTGGTTTTGTCTTCTGAATTTCACTGGTTTAAGCTCATTAGGTGGCTGTCTGGATTCACTCCTGCAGTATCCATGAGGATTCTGGGATGCAAGTATGTGGAATCCAAAGATGATCACAGGTTTTCTTGGGGGGTTAGGTGGTTATTCTGGAATAGTGAAGTTGTATATTTTGCTTTGCTGATGTGGCACTAAATCTTCAGTGTTTATTCCCAATGATGACTTTTGGAATGTAGAGGGGTTTCTTTCATCATAGGCTGTCATTAATTACTGGGTTTTTTTCTACATACTCCAGTGAAGGGGGCGGGGGGTGGGGAGAGCTAACGAACTGGAGCTGTGTAGTTCTTTATTGTAATACTTTTCTGTGATTTTCAGATGGTTTCTTCAAAGATACGATCCAGGTCCTTGGAGAATTGTCTTTTATTAGCTTGTTAAATTGTCAAATGTATTTTCACTTGAAATAGAGATGATGATTGCAAACTTTGTGAGGGAACCAAAGAAGAATTAAAGGGCTTAGTCCAAATGCTCAAGATGGCATTTATATTTCTTAGATAGAACATAGCTTTGGGGTGCAGCTATTTAGTGCAATAGTCCATGAGGAGGTTGGCTGGCTGTGTGCTGACCTAGTCACGTGCTGCCTAGGTCTAGTGTTAGAAGAAAACATCAGCTGCTCGTGATGGCATAGATGAATTGGATGTGTTCATATCATTCCAGAAAGAAATCTGGCACTGGAGTAGTGAGGGGGGTGAGAGAGTGTGAAGACTGATCCTCTTGGGGAGGGATAAAGCCATTACTACTGGTGTGACAAGGCTTCCTTGCTTGCAGCTCTTGGTGAGCCAGCAAAGATTATTGTGGAGAGAGCTGGATTCAATTGCACACTTTTTCTTGCACCTGCTGAGGAAGGGATTGCTGTGCATTTTGAAGTGAAGCAACATGCCATGTCTCCCTTGAATTCCAAAGTGTCGGCTTCATAGATGACTCACAGATAAGACTTAGTGTAGCTCTGCCTCAGATGATATAATCACTGTTTCATTTTATAATAAGGATTTTCCTTCTCAGGGGAGAAGCTGTGTCATGGTTATTTTTGTTGATCATTTCAACATTGACTGTCTTCTTGAAATGTTCACAAAGTGGTGGTGGGTGGGAAGAGATGGCTTCGTCTTGGAGAAAAAATCTAGCTCTACCAGCAAGTCACAGTACATGGACGTCAGCAGTTTATTATTCTCCTGAGACTATTCCTTTCACTGAAGCCTAAATAGTCCCTCTGTTTCATTATCTTTGTACAGAAGCAGGAAGACCAGAGCATCAGGGAAAATACCACTTACCTTTTTTTACCACTGGTTAATTTTCTTCTGCCTTGAAGGAAACTATAATGCTAACTTCCTTACACTACCTCACTATCAATCAGTGTTAAACGATGAAATAGCAGTGTGCTAGAGTTCATCAAATACAAGTGATATTAATGGCATACTCAGAAACAAAACATGGAAAATTCCTCCTTATGTTGGCTGATTATTCACATTGGGACTAATAATAGACTTCCGATGTATAAAAATGATATTAGCTATATTAACCTTTTATTGCTTTCTAGAGAAAGTGATTTGAAGAGCAAATTTATACCAACTCAAACTACAAAAGCATGCAGCCCAAACATTAGGGGTACTCTTCTCAAAGTTAGTCTATATTCTGTGTATGGCTATATTCTGTATTATGTACTCAGTGAGTATTTAGAGGAATAAAACCCCCAAGATTATGGGTCCCCATTTGAATTTAGAAGAAGGAAAAAACACTGTCCATGTGCAGCTACAATGATTAACTGCATATATTAGATACCCACAGGCATAATTAGTTAGCTGTCTGGACAACTCAAATTACCCAGGAAACACTTTATTCTCTATGGCAATTGCAAACCTGATGTGCCACAACTGCTCTGCCAGCACAGAGCCACTTTTTATCTTGTAGATTCTAATGAGTTGAGAGTTTGTACTTCTGGCCTTCCTCTTAACAGTAATGAATTGCCTGCTTGTATATAAAGGGTCCAATAAAATCTTATTGCAGAAGGTAAAGAGGATTTGTTCTTGTCAGCTCTTTCAGGAAATAAATGAGTATTCAGAAGGCTGTGGAATGCTGGATGTGCCAGGCCTTTATTTGCCCAGTAGATGTCATCTATAGCATTAGGCAATGATTAAAATTTGAAAAATGCAGAAGCTTTAGAACAAGTAGTGTTAGGACCAGCTTCTCCTGTCACAGTTGTGTGTTTTCCCCAGTTCCTCAAATGTCTTAAAGACAACTTTTTGACCTTTGCAAGTAATAACCATCTGTGACTCCCATTTAAGTATAAAATATTGCATAAACAAAGAGAATAATTAACAAATATTCATGACTGTTACATTTCAGCAAAATGGGATTGCCAAGGATAAAACTGTTGTAGTTTTGTATTGCAGATCATCAGTTTTACCTCTGAGTTATCAGTGACAGCATCCTAGCCTTGCTGTGTTATGGAAAGCAAACACAATTGCACTTAGCACTGCTCAGCAACTTTGCAGCATGGTTCTGTACCTCAGCACTCTATTCTTGTAAGGGATGAATGTGACCTGTGGAAATTAACAAAACCTGAGTATTTTGCCACTCTCTGACCTTGGTCAAAACACATATGCATTAATCTTGCTAAAAGAACTAAAACTTACTAAAAAGAATGAGCACCTGGCATTAGAAAAGTGCTTTGGAATGAAATGCTGGTAAGTCCTATAAAATGATGGTTTTCCATTTCCCCATATCCTCTTCCAAAGGTCTGGCAACATCAAATGGGATTTAGTCTTCAGGACACACTGCATGATAGGAGTGCAAGTTCAGGATAGTTTTAGCACAGTAACACTTCAGAGCCCAATGGGGTGAAATCCTGAGTTCATGGAAGTCAGCTTTGCTCAAGCAGTCTCCAGAGCCTGGGGAGGGGGCTCCCTCATGGATTTGCTTCTCCCACTCATCCTGTGTTGGAAGATAGCAGGAATTTGATAGCAGCAGTCATGCTGGGGAACTGAGCCCTCAGGGCACAGATGCCTCTGACCCCTTTACTTTTACAAGTAAAAAGTACAAGCATCAAGCATCCCTTCAGCTAATTTGCCTGCCTGTAGACACACAAGATGGCAGTTAAAACCAGACTCACTCTTTCAGTATTGGTCACATGCCAGCTGCAGATCTTCCTTTGTAAGCTACCATTTTCAAGCAATCTATAGCTCCTCTCATTTAGTGAATGAAGAACAAAATGGTGTTTTCTCATCTCGAGGTGCCATTTTCCTTTAAAGAATGGATAACATCTGTTATCTGCCAGTGTGGGTAATTTGATTCTGCTTAAGAAAAACAGAGGCTCTGGCTCTGATTGCTGGTAGCAATCTGGTGGGAGCAGATTGAGGTGTGTGGGGGGGGGTGCTCCTGCTCCCCTTTACTTTCCTGCTTCCGCCACAGGCAGCCTGGGACAGAAGTAAGGAAGGTACTCACCTCCACCCCAGCCTTTCCCTGCAAGCCTGCCCATTATGAGGAAAGGACTTCCCCAAATCAAAGGCATCTGGGTAGCAAATCCCTCCTAGTGATGAGACACCAGCTCTGTCCTTCCTACTCCAAAGGAACTGGTGAAATCTTCCATCTGCAGCAGAAGCCCCTGATCTTTGTCCTGTGTGACAGACTTAACTATGACATTGAATCAGCTCTCATGAATTATTCAGAAGGGTTTGGAGCGAAATTTTGTTAGAGAAATATATGTTTCAAATTTCCTGACTCTAAGAGGAGTCCTGGAGGTGTCCCCTGCAGTTACTTTGATAACAGTTTCTCTTTACAAATGATAATTGCACGATTTGAGCTTTTGTACAGTGTGGCCTTGTGAACTCTTCTCTCATATCAAAGAACAATTTTCAGATCATTTCCATAGCAGAAAGAAAGTGATTATGGAGATAATCTGTTGGAAACACACATGCTGGATTTCAGTTTAAAACAATAAAATGGAGTCATGGAATGAGAAATCAAGTGTTACCTAGCTGACGATACACAGAGAATAAATTGCCTAAGCATTTTAGTTTACTGAGCTGTTAGGAGTTGAAAATTGTTCCCAAGGTTACTCTGATTATCAGCAACAAGCACTGAAGGGGGAAGGGAATAATTTTCTACCCTGAATCTATATAGAAATGTAAGAATATTGAACAAAGTCATTAACCAAGGGAGGTCTTCACAGTTCTTACAAAAAAAAAAACTTCCATAAATGAGTATCACTTACACGTGTGCATATGATGTTTCTGTGTGTGCTGCACTCCTTGAGCAGTATCCATTGCTGAAGCTTTCAGAGCCTTATAAACTTTAATATGTTCATCCTCTCATGAGGAAACATAGAAAAGTCCCAGATACTTTATTCACACATTCAATGTGTACTTAGGGAACAAGTTGAACTTTTAATGGGATTGATGGTATAGTCACACTGCGCTGCCCACCCCCTCCACCCCCACCCCTTCATTTCCTAAATAGTTTGTCTTCACAACCCTGGTAAGTGTAGGTTTGCCAACACTCCTGCTTTTCAAGTGGCCATGGAACACTGGGGCATGGGGGAAGAAAATCAGAGAAAGCCTCTACCCACACCTGTAACTTGTGAAGTGAGCTTATGTTCAGTTGAAGCTGTACTGGCGAGTCATGCTTCTGCTCCTGCTCTATTAATTCCAAACGTGTTTTTACCTACGAGGAGAAATCAGAAGCAAACATAACCTACTTTAAGGTTTCTCCATGGAAGCCAAAGGTGTGACTGAGAAATATGTGAAGAACATGTGACTGGTGTGTGAAAGACATTCTGACTTCCCCAGTGGAGTAATACTCGTTTTCACCATTGAAGAATTTGCTTTTTTTCTTTATCCATGCATCCTGGGAAGTCATTTCAGTGTATTGCACCTAATGTAGCAAAGGATTCCAGTGTCCTCCAGCATCATCTGAGAGCAGTGGAGAATTGTAGTGGGTACTACAAATGCTGTCTTCACTGTTGCAAACTGGAAAGCTTGAGAAAGGACTGCCTTAACCCATAAGACTTCTTCAAGGTTATGCTGGTGATTTGGACAGTGATCTGGCCTGGAAACTTAGCAGAAAACTCTCAAATACAGCCAGGAAAAAAAAAAAGCCCTTTTCCACAGTGGGCTGATCAACACCTAATAGCCATTACCTAGAATTGTCACTCAAGTTAAAGAGTCTCAGTTTGCCACTCCAAGCTGGAGAGACACAAACAACACGATGGTACACAAGTTCTCCTGTCCTTTGTAAGTGGTGCCTGTTGCTGCAGTGCCAAGCAAGCCATCATTGTACACAGAAGTGCCATATCCCTACTCTCGTAGCTATTCCTCTCTGGAATAGCTGGCAGAAGTTCAGCCTTAGAAATGACTAATTGATTAGGAAAATATTTCTGCTAGGACATGCCAACTCAAAAAGCAAAATAAAAGCATTTTCTTAAAAAGTTTGGGTTTTGGTGTTGTTCTCTCAGTTGTGAAGTTCTCCAAGAAACCCACCTGTGTGCCTCTGAGCCACAAACCAGGCTCACCCAGGGCCCAGGTCCAGTTTTGCTGGCCACTGCCCTGCTTCAGAGCAGGGGAAACAAGCATGACTGCTTCCCATTCATGGTCTCTGTTGAGATGGTATCACCTTTCCGCATGCAGTGTTGCAGTTATTGCCAGAGGTAAGGAGGGAATTCCACTGGAGCCAGGGGAGATGACACACATAGCTGACTGATCATTAAAGCTGGCTTTTTTTCCCTGTGGCCCTGAGTTCTCAGTGGTTCAATCATCATGCAGTAACTGCTTTCTGACAGGCTGTCTGTAGTCCCCAGAGCAAGAGCTTGTCACTCACAGTGGTTGGGCCTGTGCCTGTAGTTGGGAGCGGCTGGATCGGATGTCTGACCCAAATCATAGAATCATTTAGGTTGGAGAAGAACTTTAAGATCACCGAGTCCAACCATTAATTGAATCCAAACGTACATGGCTAGAAGAACTGCAGGCTGCAACATGGAAACGTGCTGCTCTGACGCACAGCCCAGTCTATTACCTGCTTCCTTCCTGCTTCCTTTTCTTTTGCTTCCATCTTCAAAAGCTTACTTGTTTAACCCCAGACATTAATGCCAACCTCCTCAAGCCTAAAATGAAATCAGGATTTCTTTTTTTTTTTTTTTTCTCTTGTGTTCCCCTATACTGAATTGTACTCTCAAATTATTTCTGCACTTCAACCTTTAATTGCACAGAAAAGCAGTTTACAGCCCTTTACTCTTCTGTGAAAATCATCCCCTTAATTAATGGGACAATAAAAAGCAACTGTGAAATTCACTAAACTGCACTAAACAGTTTTAGTGCACTAAAATGCACTAAACATCTTTAGTGTCTGAACTGGATTTCTACAGCAGTCATGGAAGAGTCTTCAGATGGGTGGATTTTTAACACTTCACCCAAGAATTTCTTGACCCAAAACTCTAAAAATAGCAAGGGCTGTAGCAAGGTGCTTAAGTTTTTCTGTTTCAAAAGCTTCCCCTGTGAAATGCAGTCTCAGGTGATGTCCAGTAAAGCTAACATTATATTTAATAACCATGCCCAGAATAGAAATGGTATCCCATGAGGCAGCATAACTCTCCACTCTGAACACATGCATGGAGCTGAGCAAGTCACAGGCTGGTGTCGGCGGCTGCCTTGCTCCATGTTAGGGGTCGTATAGAGGGGACTTGTTTCCCTCCTCCCTTTCCCTCTCCGTACTGGAGCTACCTCATATTCACTAGGCTACCAAACATCAGCAGCCACTAGCTGCTAGCTAGCTTCCACACTAATCCACTAGCTTCCACACTAATTGCATCTGCATGGAGTACTTAATGCTACTGCAAAACAACTACACAACCAAGATGTCTAAATGTCACAAACCACTTCCACCTTTACAGAAGGATTAGCAGACCTACATTCTATTCCCATCCCAACATTCTATCCTCATGCTGAAATAAATTATGTTTGGCTTGTGGCTGATCCCCTAAGCAATACTATGGCAAAAGCCTTCCCAGGGTCTAGACTGCACACTGCCAACCCTGATAGGTAAGTGGCTGTGGCACAAGGACAAAACAATTCCATTCCATTATAAAACAGTGATAAAATTCAGTAAGATAATATCACTGTCTTCTGCACCAAAAGAGCTTTTGCAAACTAATATAAATGAGATGAAAATAATGAAAGGCTTTGTAGAGCTCTCTCACAAGCCCTGACACCCATCATGCTCCTGCTGGGAAGGCAATAAACACCCCATTCTATGCATGTCACAGTATCACAACTTCTCCATATAATTACCACTTGAAAGTTAATAGGACTCTGCTCGCAGCATGATGGTTGCATTTTCTATAGTTGCTGCATGTCCTGTGTCCACAGCTGCCACCAGGATCACTGCTGTGGAAGCACTGTTTTGGAGGATAAGTGGTTTGAGGCTGCCTCAGAAATTGAGTGGTTTCTCTATAGGAAACTTCCTGGCAGTGAGGCACTGAAGACAAAGGATAGTGCAGAGATGGAGAGGAGGTGCCTCCTCACAAAAGTCACGATGGACAACACCAGTGAAGAGGAGGAAAGGGTGCTGTGGATAAAGAAACCAAAGCTACCTGGGTAACATAGAATGCTAGAATTGTTTAGGTTGGAAAAGACTTTTAAGATCATGGGAGGCCAACCATTAACCCAGCAATGCCAGGTCACCACTAAACCATGTCCATAAGTGCCACATTTCCATGTCTTAAATACCTCCAGGGATAAGGAATCCACTGCTTCCCTGGGCAACCTGTTCCAGTGCTTCACAACCTCTTAGTTGAAGAACTTTTTCCTAATGTCCAAGCTAAATCTTCCCTGGTGCAACTTCAGGCCACTTCCTCTTGTCCTATCACTTGTTTCTTGGGAGAAGAGACTGACCCCACCTTGTTACAACCTCTTTTCAGGTAGCTGTAGAGAGTGATATGTTTTCCCCTGAGCCTCCTCCCTGATAAACAACCTCAGCAACTCTTTGTGACACTTGTTCTCTGGACCCCTCAGCAGCTTCGTTAGTCTTCTTTGGACACTCTCCAGCACCTCAATGTCCTTCTTGTAGTGAGGGCCCCAAAACTGAACACAGTATTCCCAGTGCAGTCTCACCACTGCTGAGTACAAGGGGACAAACACTTCTCTAGTCCTGCTGGACACACTAGTGCTGATAAATGCCAGGGTGATAAAGAAAACCAGTGACAAACTCCTGAAGCTCATGAAACTCAGCCCAGCATCTCATCACTGCTCTAACCACAGGCACTGGCACCTTTTTGGTTCTAAACAACTAATGTTTTGGTCAATAGGTACAGTGAAATCAGCAAACATTTTACACGCCAGTACAGTGAAAGTCAGATGCCGGTTTCTTAATAACCCATTAATTCAGCCTTGTGGCCTAATAATTGTTTTTAACATCTTTGTGTGTCCAACTAAATTTAACAAAACACAGTAAAATTGTACTTGAGAAATTTCACCTGAATTGTCAACACAGCAATCATTAGGTGGAGGATAAGAGGCACAGACACTGATGAAGGGCAGTTACCACAGGAATGAATTGGTGGAGGTTGCTGGGTGTCTGGTGCTGCTTAGCCTGGTAAATCATCTGGGACTGAGGCCTATCACATGCTGCTTATGCTCCATGAGCAGAACAGTTTGGCTTGGGGAGGTTTTAGATTAAACATGATCTGCACAGAAAGCATTTCAACACTAATAAATCAGTCTTAAATACATTAAATCATTCTTAACCTGCTTAAATATGATCATTAGACTGAATATCTGGATCGGCATAAGCTGCCACAGCCGACAGCCAAAGCTGCTCTGCTGGAACTAGCTGTTGCCAAATCTGAGAATTGACTGTGTGTCAAGTGTGAGCGGGCTGACATAAGATGTGATATGTCAAGGTCTTCCCATACACATCTTCTACACACAGGTTTAACCAACCTGATCTCCTTCTACGATCAGGTGACCCACCCAGTGGATGAGGGAAGAGCGGTGGATGTTGTCTACCTGGACTTCAGTAGGGCATTTGACACCGTTCCCCACAGCATTCTGCTGGAGAAGCTGGCGGCTCATGGCTTGGACAGGTGGACTCTTCGCTGGGT
>JAAGNO010031050.1:0-19126 GCA_033439905.1 Ceryle rudis
CCCTGCCATTGGCAGGGGGGTTGGAACTGGATGATCTTTAAGGTCCCTTCCAACCCTGACAATTCTATGATTCTATGTGTTCTCTTAATGAATTCCCCATAAAAACTTTTTTTTTTTTCCTCAATCATTCATTCATCACAGCTGTGTTGAAGAGCTCTCATTTGAAAGTAAAGGGAAATGTTTTCCTTCAGAACAATGATGTGTGTGAACATAAAATTTGTAAATGTATTTTATGCAGTAGTTCAGGAATTAGGTTGGAGTTGTTAATATTTCCATTCTCCCAGGAAACAGCGGCTGTCCCTTGATACAGATAGGAGGATGTGTCACATGGGCCTAAACGTGTGGAACAGCATGTGAACACAAGATGTGCAGAGGATGGGTTGAGATTCATGTCTCTTGCACAACAGAATTGTTTGGGTCATGTACAGTGGCTATTTGCCCAGAATTTCTAGGTGGTTTTCCTTTGCCAAAAGCCTGAGAATCCAGTGGAGCCAAAGTGCAGGTACAACAGAATGGGCAGGTAATTGCCCACTCAGAAATAAGTGGGGAGACCCAGCCTGCCTGGAGCTGTCCACATGTCAGGAGCTCTCTACAGCACTCCTGGCCATACCTCGGTAGCATCAGGGGAAGCTCTTATCACACTGAGCCTTTTTCATCCTCTGTATCCTCTTGTCCCCAATGGTAGACTGTGTCACTTGCATCAGGTGGCTTAAACCCAGCTATGAATGGGAGAGGTCATTTGCTCTTGGATGGATGAAACTGAAAGGGAAAAGCCAGAACTTTCATTTGCCACATCATTTCTTTCCATGTGAACCTGCTGCCCACCCTTTTCCATTTGTCTCTCAATGTCTTCCTCCAAGAACATTTAATCACAGCGAACGCTCTCTCCCAGGAGACCAGAAACTCTGCTTTAAGAGGTTCAGGGAAACGGTATATGCATATAAGATTTCACTGCCGTTGTTCAATTTGCATTATTCAGAATATAAATTCAATTTTAGATGCTTCACCACAGTCAGGGAAAAAAAACAAACTCTAAATTAAATTAGCTGATAGCGAAAGCATGTAATGTACAGCAAATGGAATTACATTTTGCTTACATTCTACTAAATTAACATTTAGATCTCTGCAAATTAAAGAGTTGTATTATTCAACAATCACCAATATAAAGCCTGCTTAATAATGATTATTATGATTCTTTTGATTGTTTTCTTAACTCAGGTCTGGACAAATGACACTATGACAATAGTATTTGACAATGACAGTAGCATTTGCCCAAGAACTACCATCAGTTTTAAATGACATTTACATTTATTCCTCTTTATAAAATGATTTTCTAAATTGAACCCAAGATAGAAATTGCCTTACTGATGAAGTCAGAGCTGTCAACATTTCTACACATGGTTAAGAAACTGAGTTGAAACACAAAAACTTGCTGTTAAGCAGCGGTGCACAGAAGGCACTGCTAGTTTGAACCATCTGTTAGGACAATCAGTGTAAAAAGGGACAAGTTTGTCTTCAAAGACAGTATTGGTGCCCTCAGAGCAGCTTTGGAACCGTGGGCTTTCCCCACACTGTCACCCTGTGGGTCCTGGCGGCCCAAGGCGAGCCTGGTGCCGCCAGGATTGACCTCAAGATTGACCTCATCTGCTGCACCAGCTTGCCTGCCTGCCTGGCCACCAGCAGCAGCCCTGCTCCTGCTGCTGACAGGGAGGATTGGAGATTGTGCGTTGGGTTGCAGATGAGATGGGGCAAGACAACAGACCCTGCCCCATGTTTGCAGAAGGAAGGCAGGAGTGACAAATAAGTTGGGACCGTACCATGTACTCTGAATGGGTCAGAGAGGAAAGGACTCACATTCTGGTATCAAATCAGAGAAAATTTGTCTGAAAATCACATGGACTTGACTAGAAGTCAAAGTACTCTGAGGGGAAAGGATTGAGCTTAGATATGCTGCTCAAGATGCTGAAAAACGCAGAGATGGTTTGCATGTGTAACTAAATAGAATGGCTTGAGATGGAGATAAAAGGTGATCCTGGACTGAAGGCACTGGAATGATCCTGATGCGAAGAAAGATACTGGGAAAGACACACATCTGTGCTCGTTTGTTCTGACACATGCTATTTATAACTGTCGGGAAAAGAGAGAATGAAAAAATTTTGTTAATACTAAAACCATGACTCTTGTGAAACTTCCAGTTAAGTAAGGTTGTGCCTGACCCTTCTTTGGTTGAGATACCTGAGCTGCTGAAGGATTGGTTGGATCCTTGAAGACATATTTTTACTGTGAGATTCTGAACACTTGCACATAACGTAACAACCATCTGCTCTTGGTGGAAAACCACAGTGCTCTCATCCAAACAATAAATAAAACAAGTCACTGAGCAAAATGCAAAGCCTTGGAGAATCTGTAAAATTAAAGTTTTCTGAAGGTTTTGTACATGTTGCCAAGTATCAGACATTTCAGAAAATAATGACCAAGGGATTAGAGATCAGAGCATTTCTTTATTTTTTCATTTTGCTTGATTTGTACATCTGGCAGTGTCAGGGTATTGTCCACCCCACTGCGTCCCCTGGGCAGTTATTTATGCGCTCTGTTCAAAACCACGTCTGACTGACTGACTAAGAGGAGAGAGCAGTTCTGTTAACACATCCACATCCCTTTGCAAACCAGTGGTTTTCTAACATACGTACACAGTAATTCTTCACAGACTGAAGTGGAAAACCTTTCACAAATAAAAGAATGAGCTGCAAAACCCATGCTAATTGCAAGGCACAAATAGTTTGATTTGTAATCAAAACCTGATTTTGCTGGATGAGTTTCAATTTTTTTAATATCCTTACAGTTTTACCTGACAAAACTTTATTAAAATTAAACACTGATCTTCAAATCTTCAAAATCAGATGCCATACAGAAGAACCAGAAGGAAAGTGATGCACAGAACTATTCCAATATAAAGTGTTGCAGGAATGTATCAGTTGGGATTAAGTAATAGTGGCTAAAACCATCTCAGGTACAACTTCCTAAGTAACTGATTTCCATGTTTACCAACCCAAATGGAAAACAAAAGCCAGAACAAAAATCAATTAAAATCTCAAAAAACCAAATTGGATTTGATGGGAAACAGAACATTTTGGTCTTGAGTATTTTAAATATTCCTAAATTGGAATAAATTGCAATGTCCTGTCAAAAAAAGATAAGCAAATTGGTTCTCACTCTTTCGTTTTGTTTTTGCTGAAATGATCGAAGGAAACATCCACTGTATTGTGCTTGCTTTTGAAGTGTTCTGATGAAATCCAAATGTTTGAAAATATTTTCTGCAGATGATTTTGATTGCTGCAAGAGCGCTGTTTAGATTTTTCACAAAGCTTCTCTTATAAGGCCAGCCAGTCTCTTGAAGGCCTGAAACAACACAAATATGGTTCATGTTTATATTCAGTGTTACTTAAATAGGCAACACACCAAACCTGTAAAGCTACTAAAACTACCCTAACCATATAAAACCTCAGTGTTGTATACTGCAAAATTCTGCTGATATTCTCCGTTTTCCTTTTGTAACAACATGTATAAACTCTGACTGAACAGAGCTTCCACTTTTCTGATAGCAAATAAAAGGCAGAGTTTTCTGAAACAGAAACATATATTGATGTTCAAAGGTTATTCAGAGTTCAGATGCAACTAAACAGTTGTACTTCTAATAGAACTAGCGATCCCTGAAAGAGTGTTTCTTTTATCTTAATATAAGGGCTCTGAGGCTCCAAAGGTGAAAGAAAAGGAAGAACAGGTGGGGAAACATATAAAAGATACAGTTTGACTGTCAACAGTATGGTTATGAATTACTTTTACAAAGAAGGAAGAAATAGAATACGGGGGAAGAAACAGAAAGGCAACCAAAGTGCTTATGTGTTACAAACCTTCACAACTGAATGAAAGCAAACTACGGACACTGAACTGTTTCAAGCACCTGAATCAAATGAGTCAAATCAGATAAATAAGGACAAGTAAATGTCTCCTATCTTTCTTCCCACTGTTTTACAGATACAGTCAAATAGCATCTCAAATGTTCCCAAATATTCCTAAAATACACAGAAGATGAATACCTGAGAAATTAAATACAACATATATATCAATTGTATGAAAGAAAAACAATATTCTTTCTTATAAAGGAATGATGACAACACATACACAAAAGAAAACGGGTAATTCAATCACAAGAAAGGGAAGCCTGGAAAAAGAAAAGATTTATGATGCCTGATAATGCTAAAGCAAACAGCAAAACTTACTCTGACTTCAGTAAACCTTTTATGAATAATGTCTGGGAGGATTCAGTGTGAGACTCTACAGGTATGAGATACAGAGAATGATTTTAAGTGGTCCTAAAAATTTGGTACCCTTCAGGTCACTTGGATATGAGTATCTTGCCTAAGGAATAAGCTCAAACTGCTTCAAAAGTCTGCTTAATCACCTGAGTACTAAAACCCCTACACCAACATTCAAGAACACACATAAGGAGAAGTAAAAATAAGGGAGCATTATCACGTGAGAAACTGCCTTGATAAGAATGTCAAAAAAAGAAAAAAAAAAAAAAAAATTTCATGTACCAGATCCATCTGGGCTGGAGAAGACAAAGAGAAGGAGGCTCTGACATAAGGACTTGGCTCTGAATTATCGATATTGAATGCTCCTCCAGGAACGAGTAACACCTACGGAAAAAATTATTAGCCACCCAGTTATCACCACTTCTACAATTTTAAAATACTATGCTTAATTATATTTGAGATGACTCACTGCTGAAACACTGTTATCAGAAGACAGCATAATATATTCCTTCTCTTCCAAATGAGAAGCCAAAAATATGCAACCTGGAATCAGACTTTTTGTAACAAAATCAAAGAGCTCTTAGGTTTTGGCTACCTAGGCTGGTGGGTTACCAGGTCAGGCTTATCACAGCAATGTTTAGAAGCACCAGTGAGGTGGGATGTAGTTTACTCAGCACACAGTTCTGGCTCTTATAAATTGTAGAAATAAAATCACAATTAATTTCTCTTATTACAAAGATACAGTGAACAGACATTCATGTAGGTACATATATTAACACTGTATGTATATATGTTGTATACCTGACATAGGACTAAATATTATGTTTTAAATTTAAGTAAGCCGACTAAATATCAAAATCTGAATACAGACATGAAAATATTTTCTTAATGAGTCACTGTGTGGCAATGCCTGACTTGCAGACTCAATGATAGTGCACAGCAAGTTCCCTTGCTTTTTCATGTGTGTGCATATGTACAGATAAATACAGTAAATGTATTTTATCCTCCACTCATTTCATTTTAACATCATATGCCATTAAACCATAGGTCATACTTCTTTCTGCAAAGCTTTTTCCATGATCAGCTGCTGTGTATCAGAAATACCCTTAATTTTGATCCACAAGAACATGCCAGCAGCAGGAGGGTACCATTCTGCCAAGTCTGGAGAGAGAGAGAGAAAAGAAGGAATCATTGAATCATCTAGGCTGGAAATCAAGAAAGAAATTTCTGCCCCAACTTTAAGTGATAGATCATAGATTCAGTTATCTTGTAGATTTGTTGCCTCAATGAAGTCAAAGGGAATGCAGGACACAGAGCCAGGATGCACCTTGCCAAATTTAAAATAGCCCTAATCAAATCACGTGGGCTTACTGCACTTGTGCTGGTATCAATACTTTTTGTGAAAGCGATTGCTCTGAACTACAGATATCTCAAATGTGAACAAACTATATTTGTTGGTTACTTTCAGATCAAGTAAACAGTATAAAATAATTTTTTCTGGTGCAATTTCTCTTAATATCACATTGACTATCAATACAATTTAAAGTGCAGCAAAGCACGAAACTGTTTTCCTTTACATTACAATGATTATAGATTTTTCCCCAAAGAAAAGGACAGCCTACGAGTTATAAGGAGAATGGGAAGGCTTAGAGAGGATTTATGTTTTAAATTTTATTTGAAGATTTATGGTATACCTCTTGTTTACCTAGCATTCTTTATTGGCTTTTGGACATATTTTTTAAGAAACTGTTTGACTTGACATCTTCTCCATCTTGATGTATTTAACCATGAGACATGGGTACTTGGGCACCACAAAATCATTAATGTACTTATTCTTGCTAATTCTGGGTTTTTAGATATGAAGTATTTCTTTTTTTTTTTTCCACATGGTTCTGAACAACCATCTAAAGTAGGTGGGTAGATCTTATGTGTTTATTGCTGATTCCACTTTGACTGACTAAAAGGCGTGAGTCACTAACTGTAATTGCGTTATTGTTGATCGAATTCTGTCTATGCTCCATGATTAACCACAAAAGGGGATATTTTAAATTGATTTCTGACAAAAAAAAAATATTATCACTACTACTATATTGATTGTTTATATCTTCATTTAAACTTAAGTCCACTAAATCTGCCTATTTCAGACAGCAATTTTCAACATAAAAAGTGTAAGAACATAGTGGAGTGAAATACATGCTCTTTGTAAAACTCTTTATACAGTAATGTGGTGAGAATTTTTTTCTCATCAGCATCTCCTTGTCCCACCAGAAAATGATGAAAACAGCAGCACTAGATAATTTGTCCTAAGCTTAATATTTAATGTCACCGACTTGCTTATAGTGCTTATCTGTCACTGGAGTCAAGAGGTGAACTTCAGTGATGTTTCTTGACCACAAAGAGGATAAATAGCTATAAAGAAAATGAAGTAATTAGCTGTGTTGCACTCACTGACCTTTTAACCACTTGTCAGCAGCAATAAGCATTGCATCCCTCTGGGTCCTGTAAAACTCCACCACTCTGAAAGAAAATTATCAATTCAAAGTCATGGTCTTATGAGCACTTCAGAGTCCATTTGTTTCGCAAGGCAGAAGGACAGCCTTTCTACTTGAATAACCTAGGTGCAGGCTTAATAGAATTACGAGCATATCCTAAGTGGGTATAAAACAGTGTATTGTGTGTATAAAACTTTGTATATATATCAGAGAAGTCTTGAATGCTTCAGCATGTCTCCAACAATGCACTGACTGACCAGACAGAGTAAATGCCTGTGTGCCTGCTTCTTAAACTTTATATACATAATGGAAACATATCTTTATATATCCATTCTGTCTGTGGTATCGGTGGATACAAGTCCTGTTAACAATATTTACCACACAAAACCAGCATACTGAAGAAAATTAAGGACTTGCACATATGCAAAAGCAGAGACTTGATATTTGTGCTGAATATTGATATTTGGGTTGAATTTGTGTAATAGGTACACATGGAAATGGTATTTCAAAAGGTCTAATGCAAATCATATAATAAATTTGTTACAACTCTTTGACAGCTTTCCCTTTTCTAAACTTTTGAGCCTATCTCCTTCACACTTCCAAGTAAAATTTCCAAATAATTCAATCTGTTGCTGGGGACAGTGACCCAAACCCATGTTTCAGTGTGGACAAGTCTTGTTTGTTGACATAAAATGAGACAGCTCTGTAACAGGAAACAAAGGAGAAATGCCTGATACAGAGTTCATAAATCAGATGTAAATGTGTTCCCCTCTCTTTAGAGAAAAGATACTTAGCAATTTGCATAATTTTAAGTTTAGATTTTTTTCCTATACTCCCTGAAGACATAGCTTTGAATTCTGGATGCATTTTATTACCCTTGATAGACAAACACCAACAACACCAAAGCCTTATATAGTTCTGAAACTCGGCCTATGCCAATTACTCCATTCTACATGAAATGGTAAATCTCACTTATGCAGGATTTACCATATCCCAAATTCTGTTGAAAGACTTTTGCCTTTTTTTATTTTACTTTAAGTGCTAGTAAGACAAGACTTCCCCAAAAAAACCCCAGCTGCTCCAAACACCACAGTAGCTCTTACTCAAAAGCACAATGGAACAAGTCAGCCTCATCCAAATGGAATCACCTGGAATAGATGGCAGGCAGCTGTGGGGCCTCAGCAATAAGCCACCTGACAACTGAGGTTAGAAGGTTATAAAGGTTTGTAGCTACCCTACTGCAGCACTGTTTTCATTTGCTAAGGAGAACCAGGATTTGGCTTGAGGAAGAGAGCCTTTTGGCCTACAAAAGGAGGTAAGTGTTGAAGGATGTTTTGGATGTATTTTTTTGAACTGCTGAAAGTTGAACTTAAGTGTTGTCTGAGTTTCTCTGCAAAA
The DNA here is from genome assembly GCA_033439905.1 of Ceryle rudis. Classification (NCBI taxonomy): domain Eukaryota; kingdom Metazoa; phylum Chordata; class Aves; order Coraciiformes; family Cerylidae; genus Ceryle; species Ceryle rudis. The sequence goes on from JAAGNO010031050.1 coordinate 8,207, forward strand.
TTTCTCTCTTATGTTCCTCATTCTTAAAAAAAGGCAAAGTTAGGTCTGGAGTGTCTACTTTGTTGCTTTTTTTTTTTTTTTTTTAAATACTGGTGCTTACAGAATGGGCAATGGGCAGGTGCTCAAGGGACAGAAGTGGCTGTTGCAGTGAGATATAAGAACTTTTCCATGCTTTGCTTACATTCCTGTTACAGGCTCTGCAGAGTGTAGCACACTCCCACTGAAGTAGGAAGCATGGGGTTCTCATGGCATCTGAGTAAGAGATGTGAAATGAAGCACAGATCACACAAGAAAAACTATGCTCCTCCAGCATAATAAATGAAAAGCAAATGCATGTTACTCAGTATGTATAAAATGCTCTGGCTGAGTTAGACCTTAGCTCAGCACTCTATCTCCAAGAGAGGTACTAAAAGCAATGTTTAGCAAATAGAGGTGAATCTCACTGCTCTCTCTAGGCCCTTCCATTGGCATTCGCAATTAAGGATGTTAGAGGGTGAGTTAGTGAGGCAAAAACTCCCTTTCTTGATGCTTGCTCCGTGTTTCTCAATAGATTATGTGCTCAGTGATCTCAGCCTTTGCTATAGAGCCTGCACTTTAGCAGAGATGGAAATATTATTCACTGTGATGCATTTCTGCATGATCTATTCTGGTTTTGTCCTGCTCTGGCAGGGGGGTTGGACTTGATGATCTTTGAAAGTCCCTTCTAACCCCTAACATTCTGTGATTCTGTGACTTGCGAGTCCCTGGGATACTCTTGAGTTCCCTTCAGACAGGAGCTGAGATAATGGCTGTGCTAGCAGACTGGCAGACTGTCAAGTCTGTACTGGTAGGCTACATGCCCTGACCTGCATGTGTGCAACTTCACACTGAGCTCCTTCAGGACTCTTGTGTGAATACTGTCAGTCTTAGTGACCTGGCTTATCCATTTGTCCTATACACATGCACCTTCTCCGACCTGTTTACTGTGAAGAATGTTTTCTGTAAGTAACAAGAAGCGGAGTCACAGATGATAGGATTCAGTTTATGATATGACCCTACCTGTCTATATGCTCCAAGAAACCCTTTTCTCCCCATTGCTCAAGCAGCTGTGATATCATAATCTAAAGAAATAAAACACATCATTAACACCATATTTTAAACAGGACTGTTCTGCAATCGTCAAAAGATACATAGCCTGATGTGTTCAGAATTCCACAGGGTAGCAACCGCATGCAGGGTCTCTTGGAGCCCTTTATAAACAGAGATGGCAACAGCAAGGGGCCACTGTAGTCCATGTTACTGCTCTTACTGAGGATCAGGGCAGTGTTTGGAAGCTGGGGTAGGGGGAAGAAAAGATGGATGGAAAGATAAATAAGGTAATCAGGGACAAAAAGGAAGGCGATATATATTGCTTTACCTTCCTGCTTTTACCAGCCTCCTTGCTTTAATACTGCCTCTGATGGAGCTGGAAGATGGAAGACATATTTAGATGTGCTCAGTGCCTTCTTTTATTATTATTAATCATAGAGGGGCTGTAGTTCACAGCCTGCTTTGTAATATCTTTGTGGTGTTGCTTTAATTACAGAGTAGAATGAAAACCACAAAAGAACCTTAAGTGCTTCTTCCAGTATATGATTTATATCAAGGTTTTCCAAGTGAACTTACTAGCAAAAGATATAAAGTATTTTATTTCTTGATTCTTGAAATCTGAGGGTTAAGGGCATATTAACTGTGGTTTCCATGCACTGAGACACCCTTTACCTCTAGATGTAATTTCTATGGTGGTGTCTCTTTCTTTGGCAGAATTGACAATGTATGTGGTTTTTATAAAAAAAACCTGCAAAAGTGCAGAGCAACTGTTAGCAAGCGCAAAGTGTTTGTTTGTTGCTTCTTACAATTTGGAATATGCTCTCTTTTCTAAAAACAACTTAGTTGGCAGTTTGGTACTTGCCTGTGTGAAAGTGCTGGTATGCATTGTTGAAACCTGAATGTGTAGAACGACTCTGTCGATAAGAGGCTTGGGACCTGTCAGAAAACCTATTCTTAACCTAGGAAAACATAAAAGAAAAAAGTTACTACAGAAATGCAATGTGCTAATACTTTGTGTGAGTTATGGCTTAACTTATAGCTGGGAAAACATGTAACCATTTCACTGATATTGTAAGGATCTTCTATGCATTTAAGTTTGTCTGTATCTTAATACTGCCCTAAGCCCCAGGCTTAGGCAATTTATGAGCTGAGTAGCAGAGTCATGAAATAAAAACATTTAAGTGTTTTTAATGCTTATAGTACCATTGTAGTTCTGAGACCTCAGGACATACCCCACATTTGTAAGCATTCTTCTGCAACCATAAAGGCTCCGTGAATCAAAGGGAAAGAAAGATAGGCTTTCACCTAATTAAAAAGTCATGAATGCTCAGGCTTTATGAAAAACAGATGGGAAATGGCAAACAGCTTTACTCTTTCAGTCCCTTTCACTACTGCAGAATAAATGGAATTTAAACTGATAAACTACATTCTTATTAATGGTTCAATTCTCGTGACCTATCTTTACAGACTGGCTAAATAGAACCAGTAAGCTCATATGTGTCTTTGACAATGATAAAACTGCATCATGCCTTTTTGCAGTGTCACTTCTGAAAGTGTAATCACACTTAGTGTCATGCTGTCCCCTCACTTTCTCAGGGATGGGGTTATAATCCACTAGCTGCCAGTGCAGAATTCACACTACTTTCTTAAATCTATTAGGATACTAAACAAAAGCAAGTTAAAAATCAATTATGTTGAATTGTGTGAACTGGAAAGCAGCCAGCTTAGTTTTTCAGGCAGGTGGAAACAACCTGAAAAAACTGTAAGGCTAAAAGATGACAGATCAGTATAACCCTATGAATAATTTGTGGACTATGATGCCATCATTCCTCTTCTGTATTACAGGTTCAGGGAGTCTGTAGGAATGGTAAGAGGTAGAGGAAATGGAAAAAGAGAAAAAGGCTCATAGGAATTCCAGGAACAGAGCTAGAATCCAGCATCTGTCTTTCTGCCTAGATGGTGTCTGCAAGAATAGGCTGCCTGGGAGAATAGCTTAACTATCAATATTAGAAAAGAAACAGAATCGAGTTAAATGACTGCCAACATATGACATGAAAAGTGAATGGACTGAGAGAAGCTGTGGATTCAAAACTATATTCTGGAAATGGATAGGTATCAGATTAAAAACCCACTCTGATGTGTCTGATCATTTTGTATGAAGTATCAGTCTTGTGCCTTAACTGAACTGGCAATGCTGAGCAGTCTGAAGCGGGCCTTACCCAGATGAAAGAATTTTAGAGAAAGAGTCAGTTCTGATAACTCGGCCATCCACATCCATTGAGAGGAAAGATGGAGCCCAGGGCTTGAAGAAAAATGAAAAACACAATTGAAGGTGCTAATACAGATAATGATGGAATTACTTTTTTTACTATGAAGACACCATTTCTTAAAGAAGTATTTTGATAGTAAATATTTTACACCCGCACATGACAAGTTAAAAAATGCAGTAAGTTGTTGACAAGTGACTGTTGAGACTAACTGCCTGAGATGTGATTACAGTATTCTATGTCCTCACCAAGAAATTAGCCTTGTTATTTTTTGATGCTTAGCCCACTGCTCAGCATATAAGTGTTCAGTCCCAGTTTTGGTATGATGCCATCAGCAGGAGAGAGAAATGATTATTTCTCTGCCAGTATTTTTTATGCAGTAAACAGGTACTGTAATTTCTAAGATGGGGCCCTGTAGCTTTTAGCCTTATCTTAAAAAGGAAATCAGAAGATATGACCCAATATTAATCATCTGAGTTCAGCATACTTTTTCCTTATTACTTTCACACCTTCTTCCCTTCCACTCTGTAACAAAGCTACACTACACAATGCTATTCAATAAGTGAAGCAGTTTTATTGCCTCCTCCCATAAAAATGAATTTTAACATAAAAAATATTGAACTTTAACTTTTACCAGTGTTTTCCTGCTTTATAACATCAGCTTTTATTTATGAAATTAGGTACTTTTCTAGGCTGTGCAACTGTAGATCCACAGGTTGACACTTGATTTTTAACTATTTGGGGAAAATGTACATTAAGGAGGGAAGCTGCCTATCCAGTTCTACTTCCTGTGGTATCTGGGAGAAGGCTCTCAGGTTCTCCTAAAGGCAAAGGTGATAGCAGATTGGGAGTAGGCAGTCTTCCACTGAATGGAAGAAGAGACCCGACTGAAAGGTACATTAAAAGGCTGCTATTTTCAAGTGCTGCTTCAGTGGTGTGCTTGTTTTGCTCTGGAGGCAAAGTCTTGGCCATATTCTGACTACTGAAGGAAATTCCGTCCTGTTGGAAATTCTGTTCTGTCCAAATTCCTGGCTTGACATATTTGAACCACTGATTAACAGGGCTGAGGCAATAAAATGCCACAAAGGGGACAACAACTGAAAGTAGCATAGATCAAGGCGTAAAACTACTTTGGTAGGATGTGAAGGGGCATACAAGAAGATCCATGGCTCAAACATTAGTTCTTTCCTCCGAAAAGGTGTTACTAGGGAGTATGGAAGATACTACCTTTTCAAACTGAAGAAAGTAGTAAGGATCATCTTCTATTATAAGGAAATCATATTTTCTTGCAAGCTAAGAAATGAACCAAAGTAAAGGTTTGTTAGATGTAAAGACACTTTAAATGCAGTTTTTTCTATACCATGGCCCTGTTACCAGGACCATATTATCATCCTATGGATTGCTCACTCACAATATCAAAAGAAGCTTTCAAATGATCAACTTAGACATCAAGCAATTAATAAAACATTGTACTTGCAGTACAAGGACACAGGTATATAACTGAAGGTCTGTTCAAATTATGAAAAAAATATTGCATTCAGTCCAGTTTGAAGTCCACAGCAAATCTATCAGCCAACAAGGGGCTACTATTGCCAAAACAATCTACCTAATGTGTGGTCCACCCCTGAAGAATTGTCATGAAATAGGTTCTGCTAGGAACATGTTCTAGGAGGAATGTCTACTGGACCAATAATGGGCCCAAATACCACACATGGGGTATCCTCAACTGAAATGAGACTGACATTTATCCATTTCCACCTACAAGGCTCACAAGGCCCTGACTACATACCTGGTAAATCTCCTGCTTGCGCTCTGTGGTCAGAGAGTTTCCAGTTGGGTTGCAACCATTTGGAATAGTGTACAGGAATTTGGGGAGGTGACGGCTATGATTTTTTACATCTTCAGAGCTCCAAGCAGATAGAATTTCTTCTAAAGCTTTTGGAATAATGCCATGTTGATCACTAGGAACATTAATTATATTACAACCCAAAGGTCTCAGCTGTTGATAGGAGGAACAAAACTGTCATAATCCCATAATTCAGAGGTCTTCTTTTTTCATTAGCATTGTAAACTCTCATTGGTACAAAATCTTTCTGACTTTATAGCTATTTCAAACTCCATTTGCTCATGATCTAAAATACAGGTTGCCTGAATTTGCTGTAAAGCTTGTCAAGCCTACCACATTACTCTTTATTTGCCCTGTGATGGCAACTGAGAAGAGACAGGTGGCTCCTATGTCCAACTGATGCTCTTCTCCAGGAAGTCACACATAGTCTTGCACATAGAAAGGGATTTTGTGAATTTGAACTGTTCTCTCTCAGGACTCCTCATGCTCTTACCACAGATAGTAAATTCAGAGCACCTTCATTTCCTACTGAGAATCTACACTCCACTTCAGCAGAAGTGCCAGAACTATAAGCTAATCTTTACTGACAAAGGGCAAAGAATGTGTTCTCAATAAATATTCAGCAATACAAAAGAGAATGAAATGATGCTACTGCAATGACATGTTGACAGCAGCATGAAAAAATACAGGTAAAATACCAACAAAAAAGCATGCTGTCTCCCCTCTGTGGAATTTCTATCTGTACTGGGTAGTGTTCTGCATTTTTAAGTAAAAATGCAAGTTGCTGTGTTGTCGAAATATATTCCTAGCAAAGTACGAGTTGATTATACAAGATGTATTCAAACTTAGCACAGCAAACAATAACAAAATTCATTCTGATGCAAGGGGAGACTAGCCTGCAATTGTGGTGCATTATCCATTCCAACCCTTCTTGTGGCTCTTATACATTTTGAGCTGCTGTTTAACTGCATACTGATTAAGTGAATTTTCAGAAGCCAATTCTGCTATTTTTGTATAGTTCTTACTATCTTACATCTTCATGCTCATATACGGATGTTTCAGGCCCCTTTCAATTTATATTATTTATAGCTATGGTATAATCAGACCATGAAGTACTTCTGGTGAATGTGCTGACATATGAAATACCGACTTGCTATAAATTTGCCTCAGCCTGACTAGGTTGTGATGGTTTTCCTTCCAATCCCAAATGTGACCTTAGCCCTTGAATGAACTAGGATTTGGAAGATGAACTTCTGTCCGAAGAATAGCTTTTATAGAACTTTTAGTAGAAAACCTTCTATGAATTAATGTTTATGAACTTAACTGAACTAACACTAAAAACTTGATTTGTAGATATGTTTATACAGTAAATACAGACAGTGTGTATAAACTTGCTGTTTACTTCAAATGCAGCATTCACAATGTTTTGTAGCTAAAGAATGCTTACAGCTGCTAGTGTCCCAGAGTATGTAGGTGCATCCAAAAGGATGTTGTCCCCAGGATTAATAAGCATTTCAAACACCTGCAAGAGGAAAGTCCATTTTAGAAAGATTGTGCCTTTCTTGTACATATATTCCATACTACTTATTTCTTAGTGGGATTAAATTATCTTAATTGGATGTGTATATAGTTATACAGTCACACTTAATGCTGAGTATTACTGAACTGATGGAAAAATGAACATCTCTCTGAAAGAAAAGCTTTTAATATAGAAAAGCTTTTGGTCTTACTTTACACAAGCCTTCCTGGCTGCCAGTTGTGACACACATTTCCATTTGTCCTTGCTCAGGACTGTAGTTGGCTGTGGGGGGGTTATGCAGATTCCTCTGGAAATTCTTTAGCCAAGACAACAGCTCTGGAATCCTGAAGCATGAATGAAATAAGGTTTATCTAACATCTTATATAGGCTGAAGCTAGGTTGTTCCCCTAAATCACTGCCTAATCTAGCACATGGTCCTGAGTCTGATTTCAGCTGTCACACAGATACACTTAGATCCTGATTTTATGACTGCTTTATCAAACGATGAAAATGAGATGTTTCTTAGAGAAAAGCAGAAGAGGTGGGCATCTGTGGTCCATATACCAAATTACTCTACCAAAACCTGGGTGGAACTGATTTGCAAGGGATGGAATAGAGGTGAAGGCGGAACAATATCCATTCATAGGAGTGATCTTTCCATACACAAATGTGACAAAGCTCACAATGCTGCCAGTAATAGGCTGCGGATAGTAATGATATCTGAGACAGTTTTTTTTAAAGAATGTCTCAAAATCTTGTAGAATGTTCACAAATGGCTGCATTCATTTTAATATTAAGGAAAGTCTTACCTTCATTGATTACCTGTGTGCCTCTCTAGGTACCTAAATATTTTTGCAAACCTGTCTCAAGCCTGACTCAGTACTGCCTGATGGGGAGTTCACATGAGTGATGAAGTAACTTAATGATATGTAATTTTTGTAATAAAAATTTCAACACTAAATACTTCCACTCAACTACTGCAGTGGGTACATATTGACTTTACTATGGTACCAAATGAAATCAAAATAAAATATTCCAGAATGTGGAGCATTTTAAAGAGTATCTTATTGCAAAACACAAAATGATTCCTCCTAGTGATTTGGGACTCTGGATTCTCAAATACTAACAGCCAGGAAATGTTCTGTCTTGAGAATAACTAGTATTAGGGTTTTTTTTAAATTACTCCTTTGCTCAAAACCTAAATGGGAAAGATAGCGAGGCAAACTCAAAGTAGTTAAACCTGTTTTACAAACAGGTTTTAAACCCAAAGGAATTAATGCAATCATAGAGGATTTTATGATCCTTTGTTACTGGTATTTTGAAGTGCAAGCAGTTGTGACATACCCTGCTGAGGCTGAGTACTGGAGAGCTCTCTTCATCAGATCTTCCCCAATCTCAACAGCAGTTCCATGTCGAATGGCAACAGTAGCCCTCTTAAATGGAAAAAGGTTAGGGTTTGGTGCCCCTCCAGCCAGAGATATGAGAGATGGAGGAGACTTCTGCATCAATTCAGCTAGAGCAAAAGAAAAGATTCTGGTTACAATTTGATTATTGATGTACCAATCATATCCTTTAGCCAGTATATAAAAATGGTCACGAGAAGTTTGTTCCATTTTTCATTTTTATTTTAACTGTCATGAATTCAAAATGATGCTAATTATTTTTGAACTTGCCTTCCTACTTGGATTAAATAGGTGTTGGGTGGAGTGGGGACAGACCAAACCAAAAGATAATCTTTGGTTTAAAGTAAGATAAAAGGCTATTTATCATATCATTGTGGGTGTTCTATTTTTATAAAAACTTTTTCTGTGACTGATGACTTTTAAGCTCCAAGAATTTAATGTCTTAATGATCTTCTGTTTGGACCGACTTGGAATGATTGATTCTGCTTTTTGTTCAGTCTCACATTAATGGATATGGCAGTAGTGCAGCTACACTGGTAGCTACATATATTACAGGTTTTTCATAAGGGAGTGAGAAAGCCTCTGTCTGTCCAGCTTTAGTGGCGGAGGCCCTGTGTAAATAATTCAGTATGAAGAAAATGTGAACAACTCTTGCTTTAAAGTCACAGTTACACATCAGATCAATCTGTGCAGTGCAAACTGGACCTTAATCCAGCGAGGGGACTTGACTGAATTAAATTTAAGAGCTCACAATATGGCATTCATGCTCTCCTGACCATTTGACATCAGGTATGAGAGGACAGATGACACCAGACCTTGCTTAAAGCCTTCTGTTATCGAGCACATTCTCTGCTACCTATTAGCAAACCTGAGCATGGGGAGTTAATTCTTATCAGTTTAGCAATATGGGTCATGCCTGTGACTTTTGTTCTGGTAAAGCGAGATTTACTTTGTCATCAAAACTGCAGCCTCCATGTGTCTTTCTGCACAAGCTGTGCTACTCAATATTTGTGTTATGATGTGTATTGACGTATCACTTGAAAAGGTATAAAGGCTGACTAGAGTGAATTAGTTGACTTTGCCATACCTGTATGAAGCATTTTAAGCAGAACAGCAAATGCCAACTCCTTACCAAGAGATAAAATTGACCCCTGAAGGCTTAACTAGTGAGGTATGACTCCTGCTCTGAATCTCTCAGGTCCCTGTAGGTTTCTAAGGAGTAAGCAAGTAGGCAGTTAACCTTCTCTAGCTATCCCACAAAACACTATGCAACATGGTAGCCTAAAGATAGTGTAATATAGAAAGTGTAGTAACACTGAGGGGGTGGGGAGGAATGTATGGACATTAAGATTATACAGGAAAGCTAGGTGGAAAGAAACATTGTGATGGGACTGAATTCCAAGAAGTTGCTTGTTCTGGGACAACCAGCATAAATTCAGTAGCAAACAGTGCCAAAAGTCCTGCCTCAAAGGCAGTAGCAGAGATTTTTTTTCAGGCACGTGTTGAAGTGACAGTGCTATTTCTTCCATCTGAAAAGGTTTAAGGCTATTCACTTTATACCTGCTTGACATCTCAACATGACAGAAATCAAAGCAGTTAACTGGCCTTTCTTGTCAGCTTACAGCACAGTTTTCTTTCAAGCCTTTGCAAGTCTTTAGCCATGATACCCCAGCAAAGTCTAGAACACAGAATGATCCCTTTCCAGAGTAAGAAACTTGGAAAGAACAAACAGGCATATACTCACTCAGAAGTCTTATTGGAGATGCTTTTCTTGCTGCGCTCACAGTGGTGATGAACCGAGAGTAATTCATAACTATGAGAAAAGAGTAATTAGTCGGACATGAGGCTAGAAAAGAAAACAGGAACCCCACTGCTTTTGGAATGTGCATCTCCCACAAGTAATGCTTTCAATTTGTCATCTCCATAGATGTGCTCTATCATAAATTGTGTCAATTTACTCATGCTAAACTCAGGACTGAAATGTAGCTTCCTTCTTGAATTTAAAGGAAATTTTTCTACTTCATACTCATGAGTTCTGTCACAGCCTCCCAATAATGCTGGCATGGTGAGATTAGGCCAGATGCTGCTGCTCTGATAAAAACAAATAGCAGTACAGCTGTGATCTGGGGAATTTGTTAGTGTGTTAGTGAATATGAAAAAGCCCTTTTTCCTTCCCTTTACTGCCAGATGTGGAGTTTTAAAGGCAGATTTTGAATTTGAAGATCTGACAGATCTTAACCAGCCGCTCTTTTTAAATGAGAATCTAGCTTTATTATCTAGCTTTTTTATCTAGGTACTGAGATAGTGCTTTAATGATTGCAAGCTATCACTGAGTCACAACACTTGACAAGTTAGACTGTTTTTTGTTGTGTGTTTTTTTTTTTTTTCCCCAAAGATAATTAAGAATATCTTTCAAAAATGCTTCAGATGAGTGTTTTCCCCCTTTCCCTGGTGCCCACAGAAGATTCAGCAGGTAGTGAACTGCAGTCCTGTGGGAAGCCTCAAGGCTGTTCTCCCAGGAAAGCCATCTCCTTCCTAAGGAAGGAAAGCGCAGGAATGAAATGAAGGGCAAGAGACGCTGTCATTTTTGACCACTGCGTTGGATCCAAGCGTGCTGCTACTGAATTCACAGAAAATAATCCTCTCGCAACCACAGCAGCACGCATGTGCTGGCAGGGATTAAAAACGTTCCGTCGAGCAAGGCTGCTTTAAAGCAAAGCAACCTTTATTTCTTAAAATACCGTTCTTGACTTTCTTCCTGTCCTCCTCCCACCCTATGAACGGGGAATTAGAATTACTTAAAATTGAAAAAAAAAA
>JAAGNO010031051.1:4625-37896 GCA_033439905.1 Ceryle rudis
TTATGATTTTAAATAATAAATGTAACTATCTACAATTAAATGAAAAATATTAAGTTGTCTTTTTGTATTGACACTATTTATTTTGAAAAGGAGATCCTTTTGGGGCATTGAAAAAAGTATCTTATGGGGTACTGCAAGGTAAGGCATTCAAGGTATACTTCCTTTTTATGCTAGGGAACATGAAACAGTAATTCTAAGCATACAAATTACTTCAATTTCCTTAAGCATTTACACAGTCTTCATTAATACAGCACTTGACCTCTCCCAGTCTGTGGTGTGTAGGAGTTATCTGTGTGCTGAAAAAGCAGGGAAAGGCCATTGCCCAATTAGACCAATAGGGAAATTCAGGCCCAAAGAGATGAGTGGCCTTGGTTCAGGGTGCTGAACAGGAAACTGAAAACACTTCAGATCACAGATCAACATGTAGGTAGGGAGATGTGCTTACTCTCTTAATTTAAGTGTGTCATTTGTTTTCATCTTATGCACTCACACTGCACATCTCTCACATAATGAAAGTATCAGAAGAAAACAACAAACCCATAGTTCTACATGAAAGAATATTTTAAGAATGGAGATTATTTTACCTTACAGTTGTAAAACAATTGAATTTTCACCCTACTTAGGAATGAAGTAACCCAACCACCTCACCCACCCCCCAAACCTGTGAAAATATATACTGAAAAACTTATCCATAGGGTGAATACTATAAGACATTCTGATGCAGAATGTGCAGGTCATTGCCAATGGCAAATGAAGCATCAGTTACATTTAAAAAGCAATCTGTACTGATATTTATATCACAGCCACAAGAGGAAACCAAGCTTTGGCTTTTTGCTGACATTGAGCAAAACCATCCATTGCTAGCAAACAGGAAATAATCAGATTTTTTTCAATTATGTAGTTTTAGGAAATATGCCAACTGTGTTGTCAAAGCACTGAATAGTGCAATGCCAGAAGCCAAGCAATTAAGTACACAAAAGGATCAGATTATAGATTGTTAAACCCATTACTTTTTCACACCTGAGATTAGTGCAATTTGAATTTGCAGGAGAAATAGGAGAGCCTGGTTTCAGGCACTGCTTTAAGTCCTATGTTTGCAAAAGTATTTTATTTTAAACACTGAAAATACAGGTCATCTATGTTTAATAGGAATCTGTATTTCTATGTTCAAAACATTTCATTAAAACAAGATTCAGCATTTTAGCTCATCAGTGTTGAGCCACCTAATTTTCTGTCCCAGGATCCTCAGTCTAAAGCCTAGTCTCTTATCCTTTTATTTGCAGCTTTTGTTCCCTATAATCAGTTTGCATAAGCATCCATGTAGTCTATTCCCTTTGTTGATAGTGTTGTATTACAGTGTCAGTTCTCCATATGATGTATACTTTGAACACTGCCCGTGAGTCATAACAAGCAAACATGTTGAAATGCATAACATTACTGTGAAGGTTTCATAGTAACCCAATTCTATCTCCCATAAGGTGCAAGAAAATTGAACAAAACACCCACTCTGTTGTCAATTTGGTGTGGCAACAAAAACATCTTTTTGAGATTGTAAAAGAACCCTGCACTGTTGGAAAAGGTATGGGTCCATCCTCACAGCTAAAGGTGGGGTGGTGGGGGAAGCGATGACATGGCAGTTAAACATGAGGAAGAGACTTTCAAAAAACCAGAGGGTTTAATATGCCTTGGAAGAAAAAATTGCCAGCCAAACAGCACGTCCACTCTGGTTTGCAATGATCTGAAATCATCCATTTCCTTTAATACTCATCCTTTCATCCCTGTCCAGTGCTGTTGTGTTTATTGCCATCCACACAAGGATGATGAATCAATGGAAATGGCGGTGACTTTGGGGTCCACTTGTACTTTGTGGTTTTGATAGAGGAAGGAAGAGCGAGTACATTTACATTTATGTCCTAAATGTGATTCTTTATTTGCAGCCCACTGCAGTTATGCTCATTAGCAATGGTAAGCATTACAGACTGAAAAGCTGTGACAACAAATTTCCATGAAAAAAATTAAATAAAAAAAGAAAAAGAGGAACTCCAGAATTATATGATCACACGTCTAGTCAGTTGTTTCATAACTGAACGAAAGACTGGTGCATTGCAAGGCACAGAATTCCAGATTCAACAGGTATTTCCCTAAATGAACTACCCCATTCTTCTGCACAATATGCATACTTTATTCCTTTAACAGCTTTGGTCTGTAAGGTGGCACAGTAACCCACACATCCTCAAGCAGTAATGCCAGACATTCTCAGATGCTTTGTTTGGCAGAACATTTGAACAGAGAAAATGTGACAGGCAAAATGATTAAATCACCCGGAGAATCATTTCTGTCTCCTAAAAGGCAGCACCTGCTCCTTACAGGTATAGTCACTGCACTAACATATTCTAGTGGTTGGAGTTATATACATGCTTAAAGTAGTTTGAGTTTTATGCAGATGATGCACTGCAGTATAAATGGGGCTTGGCCTCTACTGCGTTAGACACAGGACCGGTGGGGACCAGTGCATCCCCAGGCTCACAGCAGTTTCCATTTGCCTTTTTCCATGTATATACTTTAAACAATTAACTCCTTAAATGGGTCTCTCATTCCACCAGCCATCTTTCTACCCACAATAGATAACCATCAGAGGAGAGATCATCATGAAGGGAAAATAGTGTGGTTTTTTTCTTAGATGGAATTTTTGGCAAACAGGCAGACAGTCTAGAGCATAAATGCTATGAAGTGCAGTTGCCAAGTCATAAGGCATTTTCCTTGATCAGCTTCTTCCTCTCCACTCTGTCTGATACATAGGTTTTGGTGCAGCTACCTCATAATGTCTGCATCCTCTAGAACCATGTCACAGACTATCATCTTTGCCATGTTGCAGCTATTAAATTTTGCTTGTGCTTCCAGCATCCTCCTCCTATTTTTGAAAATTATTTTTCATCATTCTGGTATCTAGGTGACCAATGTAGTTCTGGCGCTTTGAGTCTGCTGTCTGGTCTTATATCAGCACAACAGAAGGGAGGGACCACCAGACAGAGGAGTTTAAGGAAGATTCATTAGCCTTTGCAAACCAAGTGCAATGTTTTTTATGAGCAGACATAACTACTAGCACTCATCAGAGGCAGCCAAGTGTCAGGAGAATGCAGGCATTGTGTTAGCTTCACACACATTTATGTCACAGTCAAATCCTCATCTCCAACACCCCCTTTGACCTCATATTCAACTGCCTTTTGAATACAAACTACCAGCCATGTTCCATTGGACAGTATTTTTGCAGTGTGCTCTGAGAACACTGATGGCATAATTAGGATATCTCAAAAACTGGACAAGCTTTAATCTTTCGCATCTGGATGCCCCAGATGTATGCTTGAAAGTCCTCTGATATCTTGCAGAAATCCAAGTTTCCTGTATCCTGTCTCTGTTTTCCAAATCTTGCTTTAAAGAGGACAGAACAGGAGGAAGTTTATTTTGTGCTGAACATGGGTATGAATCCAGTTCACGACTTTGTAATTAGCTTATTGCACAGAATGCTGCATGTGACATGCAGCAAGCGATTGCAAAATGAATAATAAATTAATCTGTAAAAAAATGTGAAACTTTGGCTCACGATGGATTTCCAAACAAAAGTGTTGGACGTTGACTTTTATTTTGCTTTTTAAGACTTGTAAGCACATGGAAGTTTTACGTCTCCACCACACTTCTAGCCTGAAGCCACAGATGTATTTTGCTCATATTGCACACAGGCATATCTGTAGTTTAGCATTTAACTTCTGATTAAGCTTTCCGGTGCTAATGTAACAGCAATTACTTTAAAGGGGTGGTTGTACCTATTCCAGTTATGCTGTGCTGCTTCAGTAGATTTTTAATACTCATGTAGGCATTTATTTTGTAGCTTACCTCAGCATTACAAGAAACATTCTTCATGAATCTCTTGAAATTCTGTCAGTCTTCTCCTGTACATGTCTTTTACATACATTCTTATATGAAAAAGTTTCTGACAGGCTGTAAGAAGTCTGGTACTTTATTTCTGACCTGGACATTAAAGTTGTGCAAGTATGCAGTGAGAAGGTCTTCCTTATTTTCCCATTCCTTTTTACCCAGACAACTGGCTTAATCAGCTTGCAAAAAGCATCATATAATTACAGCATATAACATCTGAATTTAGGACTTCCAAGATACTGAATAGAGAGTGAATGAATGAATTGATCTCACTAATACATAGATTTTTTCTGCAAAATATCAAAATATGCTTTTTATCTTAATGTATTTTTGTTCACCTTTTGCCTTCAAACCATTCCCAGCAGTTAGAGAAGAACACTGTAAATTCTCTTCTGATTTACAGAACTTTAAATAATTGTCTTCAATGGAACTTATCCTTCTGGTTGCATGATCAACACATATTAAACACTTTGTCTGTAAAGCACTGCTAAGCTCATTAAAATTATAAAAAAGCCCAAAGAATTTAAAAAAGCTAAAGTAGTAATCTAATTTTAAAATAAATTGAGTGGTTTTCTTTATCTTAAAAATGAGGTGTTAAAACAGAATTGATAATTTAAACCCACCTACTTTTTAGTAGATTATGTTTCAGTTCTATTTCTAGCTCTGCCTACATGGGACTTGGCACAGGCTGCAAACACCTGCTCGGAGGCTGCCCTGTGCACTTATGCTACAGCCTGCAGGCTCTCCGATCGAGTCCTTCCAGGAGGAAGCCAACTGGATTTGTCCCCATGGGCTCCTGCCACACCTTTGTTATAGAGTGTGAGTCTCAGGCTTGCCCTCTGGCTTCTATGAGCTGCAGTGCTGTGATATCTTGTCCTCCCTTTGAAACAAAGTCAGCAGAGATAACTGGGGCTGCTGCCAGGTAAACATCAACATGTATTCTGTAATAAATTATCAGTAACTTTTGTGGAAGAGAAAAAAAATGGCATCCCCCACGGTCTGTGAAATCACATGAAATACATGCTTACTGTACAGATAGTTTGGTTTGATATTTGGTTAGGTTTGATCTGTATTCCCAGGTCCCAGATTAGTGTGTATTTATTAGCAGCCATAAATTCTTGTGGTTCTTAGCATAGGGACGAGTGCCTACCTCTAGGTATGGCGAGGACCTCTTTCCCCAGGGGTCTCTGTCAGTACTGTGAATCTTAAATAGCATCACAGTCAGGCCCTCTCAGACCAAGATGAGGTTTGCAGGCAATTCTGGGTGTTTACCTCAACTCTGATGTTCCATCTGAATTTTGCAAATCTATACAGCTGGCTTGTTCATTATAGTACACACCTGCAAAATGGAGGTAGCACTGTCTTGTCTTGCCCATTCCAAAGGGAATGGTGAAATAAGATTTTGCCTCTTTGCTCTATTGCTAGGATTTGTGCTTGTTATTTTAATGACTGTATTTATTTAAAGTAGGGACTTTCCTCTCTATGATCAGACCTTCTATTATTAAACAAAACAAAAACCCAACCAATTTAATTTCTTGTCTAAAATTTTGTTTCAAAATGCCATTCAGATTTGTTAACAGTTGATCACTTATCCTGGAAAACAAGCTTCAAAAAGACATCCAAAGCAAATGCTTTTGTAAAACTCTTCAGATTGTAGATATGACAAGAGTGACCTGTAGCCTTTAATTAATAGACACGATTCACTATTTATTGAATTGCAGATTTAACTGGCAGTACTGTAAGAATTCCAGAAATAACTGAAGATTTAAATTCCTACCAAAAAATGTTACCAAGTTGTTCTGCCTCAAATCTGCAAGAAGAATGCTTTTGTTTATACAGCCTTTAAAGTGATTCATCCACTTATTTCTAAATACAGCTGATCTGGGTTTTTACTAAGGGAAAATGTTCTCTTCAGGCTTTGGTGAAGGCTAAGCCACATCTATCTCCATGCAGATGCACAAGGGGCAGATTACAGTCTCCCGAGGCAAGTAGAGAAGAGCAACTGATACCGTTCATTTCAGGTAGAATATGAACATTCCTCCATGACTAGATACTGAGGTGGGCATGCAACAAAGAAAACTGGCCTTATTCTAAGAGTTTCATACCATATTAGAGGGCTTGTACCTCAGTGTACAGTTCAGGCAGGCAAAGTGCAAAGTGCAAAGTCAGAAGCAAACATCATTTGGGTTGTGCTGAATACTAAGTTCTTTGATTTTTTTTTCCAGCCTGAAAAATCTCCGAAAGTGTTTTGTGGAAAATTCAACAGAATTGGAGCAACATGTTTCTGCCTGGACCACCTCTAACATTAACCAAGGAAAGAAAGGAGCTGTGTTGCAGAACTTGTGGAGATGGTCAGTGCTAGTGCCATCTCCCTTTCATCCAGGCATCTGATAACCAGGGCATCTATAGGCTTGACCCACCTCTCTGTCTCATAGAGTTTGAACTTACTTCCTCTGCAAGAGGTACCATGGAGAGACTCAACTGTAGACCATTCTGCCTAGGAAATGAGTTTCCTAGTTAACAAAGCTCAACCATCTCACAGTCCTTTTGAGTCATTAATACGTCCCTAGTGAGGGCCTTATCCTCAATGGGTTTGCTCTGTTTCTACCTGAATGTTGCACTGCATTCTCTCCAACTCTGTGATAATAGAGCTGCCTGTTTACTGCAGTGATGTAGAGTGAACCACTTTTGTAACAAAAGACAAAGTACAGTAGATATGTGATGAGAGTACAGACCCCATAAAATATATTGACCATGCACCAGAGAAGCCTGAAACCGTGTTTTGCTCTTGTAATTGCCCTGTGAGGGTGCTGCACCTCTCCAGGCCCAGTGCCACAATGCAAGGTTCAGTGTCCAGAAGCATGGATGCTTTCAGGAATAGGTAAGTGAAACAAATATGAAACCAGGATATATCTAGGTGGGTCTAGAATTTAGCAGTAGCTGCACAGGAAGGAATTTGTGCAGGGATATGAAAAAGCAGTTTACATTTCATACTTTTTATGAAAAAGGCAGAAAGTCCAAGCTCCCTAAAGCATTTCCTGTTATTCATAAAAGTCCTAAAACATCAAGCTGCAAAATTAAGCACCTGATTCAAGAAGTGTCAGTCATAAGATTTTCTGGTCAACCTCAATGTCTTTGAATTATGATTCAGTTTTGCAAGTATTCTGGCCCATATCTCATTTACAGCTCATGAAAGTCTACAAACTAATTCTATATATGACATATATGTACAAAACAGGATTTGTTTTTGCAAATTAGGAGTTCCTCCAGTGTAGACTGAAAATAAAAGTCATGCAGTGGTATCCTACAGATGTTATCCTACAGAGTAATAATGTCTTAGACTTTGCCTGCAGTTTATTACAATGTCTTCTGCTGAAGAGAGGGTTTATTTCCCATCTCAACCTAGTAGCTTTTCTTTGTGTTGCAAAGAGGATCCAGTTCAGCAAACACATACTGAGAACATAAAAAAGCCTTTTTGCTGAATTGGGGCCCTAGCAAATGACACCTACCACAGTAACTTTTCTTTAAAAAATAACTTCTGATGATGATTTTAACTTGGAGAGTTTTCAGTTTCACATTAAATAAAAGATCTCGATAAACTTTGATTAGTCTTTCCATACACTGTGGCCAATGTTAATTTTTAGTATCTTCTCACAGCTCCTTTTCCATTGCATTTAAGGTGTGCATTTTTAAGGGAAAACCTACCATCCCAAGTACTCCCTTGGCAGCCACAGCTAGCAGCTCTCACAGAACTGAAGTACCCAGCACTGTGCTTGGAAAATGTGCTTTTAATGACTTACTGATCATGTGCAAAAAGTGATGTGGCAGGTCTAGCTGAAGGCCTCAAGCTGCAAATCAGTAAAAGCAGGTATATTGTTTGTTTAGATATTGTTTAGATATCCAAGAATTGTTTAGATATCCAATTATGTTTGCTACCAAATGGGTGAAGAGTCTTATCAGAGTGTCCTATCTAATAGAGAGCAAAATAGATTACATGCCAGGATAGGCAGGTGATTCAAATGTATCACACTGTTCCTGTGAATCTGTCTCCTAGAGGTGTCTGTTTGATGCTTCATCATGAAGAATATTATTAAAGATTTTAGTACCATTACTCACTATCTGCTTCTGATTTTATGGGGTTTTATTAAATTCAGATCAGCAAGGTAAGGTAGCAGAGAGGAATTTGAACCTTGCACTCACCTGCAGCAGATGCTGCAACAAGACAGAGCTGGTTTGCACCACTGGCTGGAGAAAGTTGTTTGATTTTCCCAGAACAAAAGTGCTAATCGTGGCAGTAGCAATATTGTCAAGCCGAAGATGAAGCTTCCTCAGTTTTCCTGCCTCTGACAGAATCTAAAGAGGCTGGACAAGACTATGGGAACTGAGCTTACACATATGATACTTCTGCTCAATATTTTCCCAGCCTCCATCTTTCTGAGTCATATGAGGTTTCTGTATAATAAAGAAAACCCTTGACCTCTGTATTTCCTGTAGCTGCCTATTGGTTCAAGTAAAAAATTAGTAACCATAGCATCTTCATCCTGTGAAAAGCAGATCTACAGTGTGACAAAACACATCTCTTGGTTTGCTTAGAACTTGAACCCTGTGAGGCTCATTTCATGCCCTATAGTTCTTATACTTGAAGAGAAAGCAACCCCTCCATGTCATACCACAGTTTTGTAGACCTCTATCATATTCACTTTCAGACATCCTTTCTCCAGACTTCAGAGTCCCAGCTGACTATCATTTGTGGATGTTCTGCTGGCTGCAGAAACTGGCATCCCCAACATTTGCCAACCTACTAAGAGCTCAGTTGCAGGAGAGATCTCTTGCTTTCATTCACAAAACATTGTTTTTAGAAGCTGTGTTGGTAGATATTTGTGCCGCTCAGTCCTCTGGAGTTTTTGGATCCAGCCCCAGTGCTGGAAGAAAAGAATAAAACCATATACACTTATTTTTTTATAGGTCAGTTAAGCTGGGATAAATTATTCAGATCTGGAATTTGTCCAGCACAGCAGACTTTAACAGAGCTTGTCTCACAAAAAAATGTACCATAGGAACTTTTGCTGATCTTGAGGACTGACAAACATGCGACTTCAGTGTCCCACCTACTGGCATAGTGCTTCCTAGGAGCAAGCTGAGACACGGGATCAGACCTGGTGAATCACCAACACCCAGGAACATCTGGAGGACTCCTGAGCCACATGTTGACTGCGTTTGACCCTGTGTGGTTTGCACAAGATGAAATCCTGATTTCACATGGCTAGAGCAGATCAGTAACATTCTTCATTAGCTTACTGGCGCCTCATCTAATTTGGAATTGTGCCCAGCTGTATTGAGTCCCCAGAACTATTTGTTCAAACTGGCCGAGGTTTTGTCATTTTTAACCATTAATCACTAAATTTTGCAAAGTAAAGAGTGAGAAACAGAGGGAGAGCAGCTTATAGTCCCAAGTATAATAAATAATTTACCAAGAATAGTAAATGAAGGCACATGTATGATTTGCTAGTTATTTATCTTTAGTACACACCAGCTAAGAGCAGACTAAAGTACATTTGCTGACAAGATGTGCCATCAGGAAAACATTTTATGGAACTACCACAATAGTCCAGATATTATACTACTAATAATAATGACAGAGCTAACACAGTACCTGAAAAACTCCTCTCAGTCACAGGATTGTTTTAAGTGCATGGAATGAAAAGATTAAAAATTTGCCTCATCAGGATAAATTTGAAAGCCAATTAAAATATTTTTTTTCTTGCAAAGAGTGTGATTTGGCAGTTAATTTTGTAAATGTTCTTTAGCTCAAACAAAAATGTTTTGCATTAAAAAAATTTGTTCTTTGCTCTTCAGTTGCGTAAGGCAAGCTTGTGACAACCTTTTTATTGCTGAAGTCAGTTTAAATTTATCTTTGACTAATTGGGCTTTGATTAAAGTACAATAAAACATGAAGAGTCTGTAGACTAAGACCAATGACTACTTTTCCTTCTTCTCAAAAGATAGATTTTAAGCCTATATTACCCAGTATTTCAGGGTTCTTTAGTCTAAGGAACTGCTTTCAATTTATGGTTACTTGCAGTATGTAACAATTTATGGTTACTTGCAGTAGAAATCTACCATATAATGCGCCATACTGATGTGCTATCTTTATAAGGAAAATAAAATTTAAAAAATAATAATAAAAAAAATTGTCAACTTGTAGAAACACCAAATCTTTACTCTCAGGATGGGAACCTGGAACTCCATTTCTCCAAGACTGCTTGTGAAGTATTTGAAATATCTCTTGCTGTAAGCATCTGCCATAAGAGCCTGTGACTAAATTCCTAACTTAATGTTGATGGCAATTTATATTCTGCTTACACTAATCTAAGTAGTGTGTATTCTGGTTTGTTACCATTTCCTACCATTGAGCATAAAGGAAAAGGATATAAATATTATGAACATACTTTGAATATTAATATAAATAAATATTTCTTTCTTCCACCTCTCCCCTGTCCTCACTGACATAAATCTGAAGTGCCCCAATGGAGAAGCTGACTTCAGGGTCAATATAGAGCTGGGGATAATGCTTGTGCTTTCTCATATTATTTTTATACATTTTTTTAGCATTCTGATTTATTTTTTTTTTTTTGTCTTTCTCATGGGTCAGTTATTGTGCTAGTAGGAAGACTGTACATGATCCTTTCAAATGCAGTTGTCACCACCTCTGCTCACTGTTGCTATCCATCTGTACTGGGTTTTTGGATATATTGCTGTCCTAAAAGCTCAACCACGCAGAAAATAAAACACTGTGAAAGTGTGAATTTAGCCCCTCGAATTGGAAGGACAAATTCAAAATTTGTGTGTACAATCGGAATTTTCCTCCTCCTTTCTGTTTCTTTACCACAAAAAAACCCAACAAGACATGAGTACAAAAGACACACTGAAAGGCCTTCTACTATACTGAGGTCATACTCTGAACAATAGTAAAGAAAATATGGTGTGATATAGTTTCATGACTATGTATCAGCAGCTTTTAGGGAATTCTGTTGAGATTACAAGTCATATTTGTTCACCTGCCAGCTCTGCAGGCGTCTGATCTTCTTGAAATCCAAGCTGCACTACCCTTGACTTCTTCATTGTCACCATAACTTTCTACCAGCCAAACCGTGTCTTGTATTTATGCAAGGACAAGTTCATCAGATTCTGTTTCTAGGTAGTATTTTTCATTCTCTGTCTTCCGGAGGCTTCTGGAAAGACAGGATTATGTCCTTGGATTTGGAACATACTGGTACATGATGCAGAACAGAAAACCATTAGTTCATGATGCAGAGCAGTAAAGCATATTGATACCTGATGCAAAGCAGAGTCTTACTCATTCTTCTTTAATGGACATGCCTTTGCAGTACTTAGGAGGGGTAGAAATAAGAATAAGTATCTACTTCAGGAAGAAAAAAAGCATTATGATCTTAATATCAGCAGAAATATATTAATTTTACAGATTTGCTTTCCAGAGCAGGAGTTGACCCTTGTTATGTTCTAGAGTTGCCATCATGCATGATTTAGAGGCTAAGGTAGGCTGGTCCTAGGATGTGTAGCATAGGATTCAAGAGGGTTCAAGTCCGTCCTTTTCTGTAATTTCACTTAAGCAAGTCACTTAAACAATTTGTGATTCACTTCCTTGCTTCTCAGGAATGAAAACAAACAATATTTGGGGTAAACATGTCTTAAATATATTGCAATACTTAGGTTTACTAATGTTATAAGCCTATAAAAGCCAAATAAACTTTATTCTGTTGCATTTTCCAGAAGGACCTGTTAAAATGCATGATGATGATCATGCACAATTTATGAAATTCATTAATACACTGTTTCAAAGATGTTTGTCCTGTGTTTTCTTCCAGACAGCAGGTTAGTCTTTGTAGGTATTGTGATTTTTCTCAAACAGGATGTCACTTCTGAAAACCCAGAGATTATTTTAGGCCTATGTGTGCAGTAGGTTATGCTTGGTAGATCATTTAAAAGCTGGGGACATTGCATGATATCTTAAGCGGTATGTTTCCTAAAACCTTGGGCATCTGGAAATACCTCAGGGGTGATCAGTTTCTGTTCAGAGCTGGTGGACATTGCATGATTATTCCAGATGGGCTATATCACAACAATAAGAAAATAAGTCTGCCTGGACTTAACACTGACTTGCACTAACAGAGATGTTAAACCTTCTGCCAAGATTTGCAGTTTTATTAGCACATATGAAGGTGGATTCTGAAGCTTCTCCTTGAATGATACAAGTTTTCCTTATTGGCACAAATAGAGCATTCTGTCAGGAAAATGGAGTATGGGATTTGTCTACACCTTACTGACTGTCCCCTACACTTTGTATCCCCTGTGTTTGAGCATAACAAATGTGACATAGTCCTAGTTGACCAGCAATCTGAAATCTTTTGATACAACCAATATTTTTTAGGCTTAGTTTACTTTTTGAAGTTATCGCTTTAGGGACTGTGGTGAAGGGTAAAGGGCCGTGGTGGAGCCTGTGTGCTGAGGTATCACTATGCAAAGTTGATGCAATCTCCCTTTTCCTTGCCTTGCAGCCTGACTTTTCTGTTGATGCATGGACAGATCTCAGATCTTTCAGGAATTGAAAAACATTTGAATAACAACTTGAATGCCTGTGTACATTTCTTACATTTCTCAAATAGCCCACCTCCTCTCCCCCGACCCACCCCCTCACTGCTTTAGGAATTTCAGCAAATGGCCTGCACTAGCCCACTCCCAAGTATTAACCACAGGATTACTCTGCAGGCTGTCAGGTGTTAGGGATGTCTCAGGGCCACCAGAGATGAACCTTCAGGCCTTCATCACCATAGGATCCAGAAAGTTTTCACAATGAGAGCTGAAAGGCTGCCAGCAGTTTATCTCAAGGGCTTCCAGAGAGTGTGGTGGCTTCAGTTTGCACCCAGTGGTACATGCTACTGACTACAGGTTTCACACACTGGCCCTAAACTGTTCAGCTGCTGTTTCCCAAAGCTGGTTCCCAACTGGTGCTGTCATGTTGACTAATATTATATTAGTTTCTGGCACTCTCCAGAAAGTCTGCAAGTCTCATTTTCCTCCTGGTTTACACTGTGTTATACATGGACAAATTCTTTCAGGTAGGAAGCATCACTAGTGAAACACCTACCTCTGCAGTGTCTTGCTCCATGGCTGAATTTCCTGGTCACTGTGCTAAGGTGAAAAGCAGCTCACTCATTTTTTAACTATTCCTTTCAGACATCAGATCTTCTTTCATCAGGGAGGAGAACCTGCAAAGATCATTGGCCTTCATTTGTACTTTCTCATCTGCCTTCATCTACTGAACCTGTCCTATGTCTATGTCATCACCTGCATGCCTTGTTCTTAATGTGTCTTACTCTTTTTGAGAGTAGACATCCAGAATTTGACATTTGCCTCGTGATCCTGTGCTTTCACAGAATCACAGAGAAGCTGAGATTCAAAGGGACCACTTGACATCATCTGTCCATCTCTTGAAAGTGAGGCCTTAAATTCAGTTAACCAGGGAATTCTCAAGCCAGATCTAGAGTGTTCCCAGTAAAGGAGATTCCACTGCTTCTATGAGCAACCATTTTGAATGCTGAATTGTTCTCACAGTGATTTTTTTTTTTCTTCTTATATCTAGATGACATTTCCCCTCTTGTGACTTGTTCCCTCTTGTCCTGTTGATGTGCATCCCTGTGAAGACAATACTTCTCTGTAACTCTGTCTACCTCTCTAAAACTACCTTTGTGGTGTTAGAAGATCATGATTAGATTCCCCATGGGCCTTCTCTTGGATGAAAAACTCAACTCCTTCAACCCTTCCTTCTGCATCCAGTTCTCCAGCAGTAATCACTGGTGATTACCATCTACTAGGCTGTCTCCAATTTTAAAATGTCTCTTTTGAGCAGAGAGAAAGTAAAACTGGGTGAAATAGTCCAGGTGTGGTCTGGCAAGTGCCAGTTAGAGAGGAATAATCACATGTCTTGGTTTACTGGCTCTACTCTTGCTGATGCAGCCCAGGACACAATTTGCCTTCTTTGCTGCCAGGGCAGACTGCTGGCACATGCTTCAGCTTGCTGTCTGCCCAGACCCCCAGGGCCTTTTCAGCAGAGCTGCTCCCCAGCCAGCCAGTCCCCAGTCTGTACTGCTGCTTGGGATTATTCCATCCCAGCTGCATGAATTTACATTTGTCTTCATTAGACCTCAAGCATTTATTGTTTTAACCTCATATTAAATAGCAGTCTTGTTGGCTCAGTCTTCCAGCCTGTTGAGGTCTCTCTGTGTGGTGGCTCATCTCCTTCCAGCATATCTTTTTTTCCCAGTTTGCTGTCATCCACAAACTTGGTGTGGGCATTCAGTCCCATTATACAGATCATTAAAAAATATGTTGAATATATTGGACTCCATATCAGCCCCGAAGGAATGCCATTTGTGACTGACTGACTTTGATTTCGAGCCATTAATTAACATTTTGAGCTTTTATCTGGGTTTCCACCCATCACGTTTCAACATATTCTTTGGATTTCAAGAAAGATCAATGGTGTCGGTGCAGATCTATGGGCTGCAAAGTCCATCAGGCAAGACAGATTTAACTTTCATATTGGAAAAGGTGACTGTGAAAAACTACGAATTTAGGGGGGACAGGTCTAAGTGCTAAGGAAGCAACACAGAAGGAAAGCAATGAGCAGATGAGAGTATGAAAAAGAAGGAAAAAGTGTGCAAAGACTAGGGAAAGGATAGAAAACAACCACTGAAGAGAAAAATCAAGGATCCCAGTGGGTGAAGCTGAAAGTGATAGGGCAGTACTGAGAGTGACCGAATGAAGAGGACTGATGAAATGGGAAAACTAATGCACCCAAGCTGTAAACCTATGGTGGTTTTTGAGCATGCTACTGCTTTATCACGATGCAGGATTATCGGATTGATTCTTGATGTTCAAAATTGTTATTTAAACCCACATAACTGTCCTGAATTGTTCAAGAAAAGTTAGAAATTTGCATTCTTTTCTTGGTATTTCTGAAGATCTTATTTTGGAACCCACCATTGTCATGTTTCAATGACAGAGCAGATTGCCATGTAAATGTACTCATCATCAAAACCTCTTTTAAAGCCCCCTGTGCTTCCCACACTGTAATAAATGTTAATTTTTTTAGCTGGAGCCCACAGTACTGCTGGTATAAAACATAGGGTGCGATCATAGATTTTTGGCTTAATCTGGCTCTCAATGAAATTATTGGAAGATTTGCCATTGACGTCAATGGGAAGAGAAATGGGCCCATGATAGGAACTACAGTAGTAAGAACAATGCATTTGACTTATATAGCCTTCTCTCTGCTTGCCAGGGGCCTTTGGGCACTGTGTGTAAATGAATACAAAACAATAAAAGTGATTAAAATGTCTCTGATTCCTGCAGGATTAGAACAGACAAACAGTGCAAATCAAAGTATGCCTATATATGGGCCACTTCTTATGCAATGGTTCTAACTGTGTCATCAGAGTTTATGGCAGATCATCACGTACTTGATCTCTGCAGAGCCATTGTGGATTGATCCATGAAACCACCACCTGCTTAGAATTTTCTTAGCATGCAAATAAGCACAAAAATGGATATTGATAAAAGAGAATATATTTAGGCTTGCAAATCAGCCAGAATCAGTCAAATTCTTGGCCCTGGACATGTGCTGCTGAGTAGTGTCAGATGCTCACACATACACAAATTGACATTTACAAGGCATGCTGCGCCTAGTGCCAAATTCAGAAATAAATTGCTTCTTTCGATAGGTTCACCAGAGGCTTCTAAGTACACTAGAGCCTCCCAAGATTCATTTATTGTTTGCTACTGGAGGGACTGGAATGCTCCTGGACACAGAATGAAAATCCATTCAGTGCAGCATAAGGGAAACTACATAAACTGAATTACAATAACTGAAGCTGC
This sequence comes from Ceryle rudis, assembly GCA_033439905.1. Classification (NCBI taxonomy): domain Eukaryota; kingdom Metazoa; phylum Chordata; class Aves; order Coraciiformes; family Cerylidae; genus Ceryle; species Ceryle rudis. Next base: position 20,514 of record JAAGNO010031051.1, read on the forward strand.
AGTTTCATGGGGTAATGTATGTGGAGGAAGATTAGGTGTTTAGCTATCATTAACAGCAATGTGGGCTGTGTAATTAACTCCATGTGTATGCTGCTGAAAACCTACTAAATACCAATGCCACTTACCTGGGGAGTGTAGAGGAGGCTGGGTGTGACCCCCGGAGCTTTGCTTGTAAAAGATACAGTCCGGAAAGGATTTTTTTCAGCTGTGTGGGGAGTGATGCTGACGGCTGGTGGATCTCATCAAGAACACGTAGTATTCTGATGCTGGAGGAAGCTGAAGATCCTAATTTTGCCTCTTCATTTGTCCAGAGCCAATGTGAGATTAAGTTCTGCAAGACCATGTGAGGCAAAATCTGTACATGTTTATACTACAAGAAAGAGAATAGTCTCACCTGGCTGGATGATTCATTGATCAAAAATCCAGCATGCTGTCCCTTAGGCTGAGTGCTACAGCTCATCAAGGGAAACATATAATTCACTTAGGCAATTGTGCAATACTCTACAATAATTAGACATGGTAAGTCTTAGACACAGCAGCCATGAGCTTACTTCTCAGAGCCTGAAATGCCTATCTTAACATTTTCATAAAGCTCTGAGAGTCAGCATTTGCCAAATTCAGATTTACCAGGCTTTGTCCGCTTCCTTGGACTGTTTTGCATCCTGGAGAAGGTACAGGCACTGACTTGGCTGACAAGGCCAGCTCTCAATAGCATTGTCTTTTTGCAGATAATTATAGTATGGGTTTGGACAGTTAAAGATTATGATCTTTACCACATGGTGCTGTAATATTTATCAAGGGAGCTGAAGAAGACAAAGCTTTACCACAAACTGGCCTAGTTAAGCAAGATGGTGCCTGTGGTGAGAGGTCCTATTCCCTGTTGCAGTAACTGAAAACACTGGCAGAAGCCTTTTTCATAGTCATCATTCTGAAAAAGAGCTTGCATGTCTGTCAGCTTCTCTGGCTTTTCAGATCTGGGGAAGGTCGAGCTGTCATGTTGGTTGTGTTACTGTTGTAGCAGTAATTGTGTTGCTGTGATGGTTTCCCCTAAGTGAGGGAAGGTTTCTAGGGAGAAGTATGGTCCTCCGTGGGGCTAACCAATACATGTGGGAAAAACTGGATGAGCTTTGGGGCACACAAGCCTTTCAGCTCAGAAGGGTCTCAGCTAGGGTGTCTTATAGCTTATCTGTTTATTTTTATCAGTTGGTCTAAAAAAGGTATTGCCTCACGCTGAAAAACTTGATGTGCTTACATCCATAGTTCCTAGCAGCTTCAATAGTACTTCAAGAGTATTTATCCCATTTAAAACTGACCTGTGCACCTTCAAGCCCTAGCATGAAGAAGTGTCATGTGCGTGACCTGGTCTTGGCTTCAGCAGCACCAGTGCTGAGAGCTGTGGCTGGGATGGCTGATCTGGTTTTAAAGAAGTTCAGGGATCTCAATACATAAGATACATACATCCCTAAACTTGGTTAATGTCTCAAGAATTCCTTGCAACCATAGTTAATGATGAGCTCATGCTGTCTGCAGTCATTTGATATCTCTGGATACGGTGAGCTGTGAAGGCCTGCGGGGAGGATTTGTGTTAACCACATACCTGCATGCCAGCTGCCATTATTGGAACCAAATGGCCCTGAAATTAGTTATTAATTACATTGTCACTGTTCATAATTATTTTTTGTGGTTGTTACCCATCATGAAATGTGTTGACTTGACAGACTGGAAGACCGACCGCTTCCCGTCTGTGCAGGCATCTGTGTTGCAAACACTGCCCACTGCCTAGCAGTAACAACAGGAAAATCTCTCAGTCTTTAGATGATGCTTATATTTTAAGGGCCTATTATCAAGACAAATGGGAAATAAGAAATGAAACAAGCTGGTTCTTCTCCCCTCTGTTATACGTGGTTTTAAAGGCAGTGGGAAAACAAGTGCCTGACAGGAATGGTCTCAGGTGCAGTGGAACAGAGGGGCAGAGGTGGAGATCTCAAGCAGACACAGTACCCCATCATACCCCCAGCCCTCTACCTCTGCTCTTAAATACCATACTTTTAAATATTTGCCCCCTTTTGGGGCCAGAAGGTGGAATCATCCTGTGGGAAGAAGAAGGGAATATTTTGAGGGAGCATCTTTCCCACCCTTTGCCCTTCCTGTAAGAGGACTTTGGATGTTTTAGAGGAAGAGTTTGTTTAAAGTTCAAAGAAGGTGAGAAATGGCTTGTAAGCAGCTTCTCGGGGAGGGTGGGAACAGCCTGAGGCTCAGAGATGTGAACTCCCACTCTTGCCTTTTGGTGCCTTAGTAACTGTAACCAAATAGTTCCCAGTCCTGTTTTATTAGCAGGCTTTATGCGTTTAGGGATAAATATTAAACTCTACAATTTGGTGTGAATGTCAGATGTTGATGAAAAGCAGATCCCAGCTGGGACAGCAAGGACATTGCATCCAGGCTATGTTTGAGGTACATGAGTGGATCTGTGTGGGAGAGGCTTGGCCGAGTTTATTGCTCAAGGCTGGCTTGGGATGCTGCTTCTCTGTAGCTTCAGACGAAGTCATTTGATCAGCTTGAGCATGTGGCTCCATTCTGCTCTCAGAAATACCTCTTTTAGCATGGTGACACTAATTCCTCCCTTTCTATTCTCTCATGTTAAAAATGAAGAGCCTTTCCTAAACTACACAATATTCATGATATTAGAATCTATGAACTATTCATAACAGAGAGGCCTAGTTTTTCTCCATTTCTGTAAGAATTCACCCTGCAGATACAGGGAACATTCAGTGCCAGGTTGAGTGTCAGTGCAGAGCTTTGCGGAGCGTCCCTGGAGCTTTGACAGTTGACTGTCCCCACACAGACTCTTTTATCTAGCCTTTCTTGTACCGATCTCCAGTAATCCTTCCTTGCTCTTGCTCCAGCATCATCCTTGATCTCTCTACTCTCTTTGTCTTACAGGCTGAAAAAGAGAAAAGAGCTTACATTCTTGGTAGCCAGGGTGGATTAAAACCGGTGTGAGGATGGTGTCTGAATAGGTCTGGAAAAGTGAAGACTAACTGGATCTTCCAAATTTATTTGGGCCAAACTATATTCATATTTTTCCATAAGCAGTTACTGCTGGTCACTAGATACTTATGTAAGGGTATTTGTCAGCTGATCAAAAAGGACCATTTTTGTGTTTCATTAACTTTCATGATGACATTAAAAAAGAAGAAAAGTAACATGGACACACATTTACTTTTAAATACCCTTTTCTTTTTACAAGGATTCACATGGAAATACACTTTATACAAGGAGTCACATGTAAAAGACAAGGGGTAATGTGTACAAGTTACTTCTGGGGGGACTCCAGTTGAACTTCAGAAGAAAATTTTTCACTATGAGAACAATTAGACATTGAAATAACCTCCCAGGGGAAGTGGTGTATTCCCTACACTAGACAATTTTAAGACTCACCTCAGAGTGCTGGGCCATCTCATTTAAACTATATATATATATATATAAAGGTTGGACTACATGATCCTCGAGGTCCCTTACAACCTGGTATTCTATGATTACTAATAATCTGTAAAATTTCCTGAATGCTGAGCCAGTTTTACAATTTTTACTCTTAAACACTTTTTTGAGTGACTGAATTTAATTGCAACTCTACCATTAGGCTGAGACTTACAAATGGAGACAGGGCTAACAAGTACATGCAAAAGCAAAAACTGAAATGAGTGTTTATATATAAACTGCATGATTGCAACCACTAATACACTGGGGAGACACACGCTGTTCTGATGGAAAAAAAAAAGGGGGTATTTTACCATGCTGTAGCAATTTAGAAGTTAATTCCCTCCTGGGTGCATGTTTAAACTTTCTTCACAAGCCACAAGATGTCAGTCTGGCTACATGAAAATTCAGCCAGAGTCCTGCACACTTATTCAGGCAGAATGATTTTTAGCTCTAATATCACTGGTAACATAATCTCTTCATTTATCTCTACAGCTTTTCCTGAACTTTTTCCTATACAGCCATAAATCTCCTTTCTTCTTGCAGTGACTCCATCATGTAGGGCAATGTATTGAAGATAAAAAATGATGTCGGGAATATAACTTACCTCTTCTTAAAATAGGTTTTAATATTGATGTGTCCTTGATCTTTATGTTTTGGCTACTGTTTTGCTATACTAACACTTGCAAGGACACGTTCTGACAGTAGGGATTAGCTGTACTATTACAAACTATTTCCTTGAATTAGTTTGTGAAGTAAGAGCATTATGTATTAGACAAGTCATGGGTCGCTTTCTCTCTGTTTCTCTATTTGATCCCTGTGGTACAGTTAAAATTTCCATATGCATTCCCTAAGACCTTTGCACTGGCAATTAAATGTATATTTTTTTGGGTGTCATTGGTATCTGGGGAACTGCAAGTTCTCAGTTCAGGATGCCCGATCTCGTCAGCTATGGGGCTGGATCCCAGCTTTGGAATCCTTCTTGCTGATTTCATCAATGTGATGGTTTTCCTGGCCACATGCCTGTGTAAGATAGGCCTCTAGCTCAAGCCCTACCTTCTAAGAGACTCCTGGGTCTAATACTAAGCACTGTGATTTGACCAGGCACTTGAACAAGCATTTGGCTCTTAAGATATAGATGACCAAGTAGCTATTTCCCCTCTGCATTACTGGACTTTAACTACAAGTGTCCAGAAGGCAGGATCTGGCCCATGAGCTGCTAGTGAGATAGTGCTAAATCTTTCAGAACATGACAATCAACGTGGATAAATTTCTTGAGATTATGGATCTTTTAGGCTCATTCTTTGTTTCAGATCAAAGTCTACTAAATCCTTATGTTATACTAGCAATATTGAAACACTCTAGAAAATTTGTGGTAGAGCAGGGGTTAGTGCCAGAACCATGAGTTACCAAGGCAGTGTATGGGTGGATTTTAAATACCAAGCAGCAGGACAGAGGCAGGGACAGGAGCAGTTCCAGAAAGGCATCAGTGCAGGACAGCAGTTCATGGCTCCTTACTCTGATGACTTCTGAACACAGTGAGAGCTGGGAGCTGCTGCCTTACACAGAGCTGTGGTATTGCTGATAATACATGGCATCTTACCTCTCTAACACCCAGTATCACCCTGGCTCCCACTGAGCTCCCAGAAGCGTGATTAATCTGTCATTTGGGAATGGATAATCTGCTCAAACAGCTCAGACCCCCCACAAGCTATTCCTGCATTCAGTATCTCAAAATTCCTCAGGAACAGCTGCCTGTTTTGCAACATGTACAGTGAACAATACCTACCGACTGATGTGTCCCCTTCTACTGACAGAGGGACAAGATGTGTGAAACCGATGTCAAGGCACCTGTTAGTCACTCAAGTTCTAGAAGGTCTGACTTACACTTGAGTTATATCAGGTTTCAGAGTGGTATGGTAAATGGTGCAGTTGAACTGCTCCCTTCAAGAGAGACTTGATGTTCTGCAATGCCTTATTTTCTCTCGTGAGAACATCCAGTGGATATTCTCAATTTATCTTATTACTGTAAACCAGTCAGTTCTTTCCAAGCAACTTTTTCATGCTTATTTTCTCTTTATAATCCAGGACCTTTGTCTTTGTCTGAGAAAATATGATTATAATTATCCTATAGCATTCCTGGTCTAGCAGTGACTCTGTCTCTGATTCTCCAGTTTACAATCACCAACAAAGATAATTTCATCCCAAAAAAGTGCAAGGAATCACTTATATGAACTGCTTACCACAGTTTACTAAATTACTGCATGTCAGAGGAGACGGTGGGTATGTCCAGGAGGTAGCACTTGGAGCACACCTGAGTTAAACTCACTTGTTTCAACAACCCTTTGGGGTTGTTTTACCTCTCAGACTGGGAGGAATTTCATGGAGGATCATGGCTAGCTGTGGTTGATTACCACTGGTGCCTGGTAGCTTGTTAAACCACCATACCTTGTTACATTCAGCCACGTGGCAGTACGCTGATGGGTAATATCTCAGTGCCTCTGCTTCTGTAACCTCAATCAGAGGACATAGTATGTTTTTAGGTTCTAGGCAACTTTTGCGTACAAGAAAAGATGTTTTTATTTCTCTGGCAATAGGTGTTAGGGGGTATATTCTATTAAAACTCAATTTTAATGCTGTAACTATAATTACACAAATAAAACCAAAAATCTGTATGTAGCTAAGACATCCTGTGTGACTTCTAAAACACTCTTATTTATCAGCATATTACAGACTTTCTGTGGTTTTAAGTATGTTGCACTTTGGGTCTGACATTCAGCTTCATTTAGCAAAGACAGCAGAGAAGAGAGATAAAACAAAAAAAAAAATAGCTGGAAAAAGAAAAAGCATAATCTTGAATAAGAGGAATATTTTGATTATGTTAATATGATACTACTTGTGGAAAAAAACATCTGCCTGCCACTGAACCCTCCTAATATTTACAGGGACTATGCTGTTGCTAAGGTTGAAGTGAGCCTGTTGGTTTATTCAACTATTATCAGGAGGCTGCAGATGGCACTACAGGCCTGCAGATGGCTAGATAGATGCTGTATCTCAGAAATTGCTCAGGTTTCATCCAGTTTTGTAGCTAAATTATTCAATCTTTGTTATTTATGATGAAACTTTGCACCGTAATCAAGGCTTGCTGCTGTTTTATGTTCTCTCTGTTGAATGGATTGCAGGTAGTTTTCCCTCACATGACAGTCGTAAACCTAGTCCAGCAAGTGTAAGAAATACTAACAGCTGAAAAGAGTGATATACTTTAGCAGCAGATCTAAAGTAGAATTTGCATTTTCTAATTAGGCCTTTGTGATACCACGGATCCGTATGTTCATGTTTCTGAAAATTTTCACTTTTTTTTCAGTGGGGCTAATATACCAAACATTGATTTAACAGAGCACATTGGGAGACTTTGAAAAGAAGAGAAGGCAGGTATGTTTCTAGGCTCTGGCAGACCTCTAGGTTTCCTCTTGAAAAGCTTCTGAGATGTGGCTTAACTGTTCGGAAGCTAGATAATTTCTTACAAGAATGACTGAAAAATAAATCTAGATCCTGATCTTGCAGACATGTGTTTTAGTAGTCTGACTTCAGACACTGTGTAGGATTAGTCACATGCAGAAAGTTTTTATGGAACTGATGCCTATGATGAAATATAAAAACCAGAAGGCCCTTCTTCCAAATAATATAACAAGATTCATAACATGTTTGCTACATAGAATAAATTAATTATAGAATGATAGTCAGTTTGGGATTTGAGAGACCTGGATTTGAATTATTCCATTTTTTTCACAGACTTCCTTCTGTGACCTTTGAGCAAGGCAGTTCACTTGAGCTGTAACAGAAAGCAAGGCTCTTGGAAAGAGGCTGCAGGAGTTGCAAAAGTCTTGGAATACTTATTATTTGTCTCTAATAAGACTGGCAGCAAGAGAGAAATTCACTTTCTGTCCAAGACTCTGTGTGTATGACTTCTGATGTTTTGCCACTGCAAGCAGGGAGAGAGCTCATAGCTGCCATGTTTGATATGAAAGCACAAGAAGCTACAAGGGAGAATCCAGTCACCCTATAAAAGATTTTATGCATGTGGGGGTGTGTGTGTTCCTCGGCCAATATGCTTACATCATTAGTAGCGGGTGCTCTCCATTTCCCAGTGTGCTTACCATGAGTGCTTGGGAAGACCAGAAATGCAGCATGCCAAGCCAAGTAAGTGTTTGACTATGCCTCCACCTACAAGAAACCGCACAGTTTGTGACTGTAAATGGTGCTCAGATAAGTCTCACTTCTGCTGGTCTGGAAGATTTTTTGTGAAGTGATAGCCAGTATTGTGTGGTTTGGAAGAGGTTCTTTGGAGATTAGCAGGAGATCAGTAGATTTCTCCACTGTCTCTTACTGTTATGAGCAGAAGGAGGGACACCAGTCCAGTGTTTAGGAGAGCCAGGATTACGTCCTGTGCTCATTCACAGTCTCCTCTGTGACCCTGGAACCCAGGTAAAGCTCCAAGCGTCAGGGCATCCCAGGAGGAGGGTAGGTAAGGAAAAGAATTACTTAATCAGACAAGGTTTGCTTCAGGTGGACTTCAAAGGTGTTTCTTGGTAGACCTCTGCACAGGTGAAGCAGGCAGGGCAGAGGCTGGAGATGCTTTCCCCCGCTGTTGCACATGGTCTTGTCATAAGCTGGAGGCACCTAACAACCATTTGTGTTGGAGGCTCTGTGGGCCCAAGCCTTAATTTCTTCATGCCTCAGCTTCCTGTTGGTATAGTGGAGATGAAGGGGTCTTTCTGCCAGAGAAGGCTGGCCATGTTGACATTAGCATTACTGAGGGAGTCAAATGGCAGATGCATGTATCCTTAGACTGGAAATAGGTTGAAATGCCTGTCTGGTTATTTTAATCTAATTCAGAACCCTAGTTAGAGCTATACTCAGCCCTGGGATAGAGTTGGAGAGCCTGTGCTGCTAATGGATCATGGGTATGCCTTTAAACTCACCCTGATCCATATGCGAGATAACAGAGAGAAGTGAAATGTTTGGGTAGACATGGTAAAAATGTAAATATTGACAGTGACTACCACATACGAAAAAATGTGTGCTTGTGAGAAGGTCCAGCTTTCAAGGCTGTGAGTGTGAAGTCCTCTGTTTATCCACAGAGCAGCTCCTGTAGTTGAACAAGCTTCATGGATTTCTTCATCAATGTACCATCACTTTGTCCTTCAGGGACCACCAGTGAGCGATGCCTAATCAATGCCTGGAATGTGGCCACTAATTCATGCACACAGGTTTCTGAACAGCTACTAGATGGCTCTGGATTACTGCTAGCCATACCTGGACTCAGACCAATGACTGGGAGGGTTAAAAAGATCATGTTTTCCTTCCTGCTATTCAGGCAACTCAGCCTCACAGGACTGTGATTTTAAAAGCTGGAAAAAGAAGCAAATGAACTTTGAAACTTTGCACAGTGTCATTTTTCCATTGTAGGGAAAGGACACCTTCTTAATTACACCTGTACAGTGGTACGCTGTCTTCAGGCTTTCAGGGGTTGAAAAACACATGTACAGCTATGCTTACATACTTATACAAGATAAACAGTTTGGGTAGTATTTTTGTTTGTTTGTTTTTCTTTAAGAAACAGCTCATGAAAGTGTGGTTGGCATGGTATTGATGGTATTTATGTAGGAGAGAGGTTACAGTAAAAATATACAGATCTTATGTCTAAACCATATAGTACATGAAAGAAATAGGTGAGATATAAGCAGATTGTCCAAGTGTTAAAACACAACAAGAAAAATAATCATCTGGAGTGATTATGACTTGCAGAGGCATTTAATTGTCTTGAACATTGCAAACTCATAATTATCAACTGAAACTGGAAAGAAGTTATAAAATGTGCTCCATTTGTTTATTATAAAGTGGTCTCTTCCCTCTGCCTCTATAGGTTTGAACTGAACACTTTTCCAGTTCGACTCATCTGTTGGAAAATCTGGAGTATTCAAAACTACACTTCATTAAAACACCACACCTAATGTCTGGAAGTGCATGTGTAGTTTAACTAGTGACCTGTCCACTTCTCCCAAAACACTTTTTCTTTCTTGTGAGGCAAAGCTGCTTCATTTTCTATCAAAATTGTCACTGTAGGCTCTTTTTTGAGCCTTTGGTAGCCATTACAACTGACTACCTTCTCAGTATGCTACTACAGCAGCTTTAAAAGATAGTACCTCATTCAGCTGGTATTTTGAAGAAGCTGGACTGACTAAACAGACTTTAGAAAAGAGAAATAAGCTAACTGACCTGCTTGACCTGAGGCAGCTATTCCCACCACCTTAAGCTAGTGGATATGAGCTAGATGTGGAGTCTGGTAGCTGATGGGATGAATCAGGCAGAGCTTGCTGGGAATTTGTGTTAGAATTGTTCTGTTCAGTCGTGACATTCAAACACTGTAATTCAAACATTGAAAACCTGTTAAATTAAAACCAGACAGCTCATACCTTGACGTCTCCACTAACAATAATGTTGTTACTCTGTATACTTAGAAACAGTGAAATGGTTGTCCAGTGGTGATAACTTTCTTAAACTTGTATCCTAAATCATCAGAACGGTGATTATATGTTTCTTTTGGACTATTGTGAAATTTTTATAGTGGATAAAATATGATTAGAAGCAATTTGCAAAATTATAATGCTTAATCTGAGCTCTGTCATGAAGATTTGTAAAGGTCTTAAATATCAGAGTATTTTATGACTCTAATAAAATTTTAAAGTCGCATCACCATCTGATGAAAATCAAGACATGTCCATTTGGATGCTCATATTTTTCCGCTAAGAATTTAATTACAATATAGTAAAATTCACTGTTGTTGAATGCTTTTCTGTGGATTCTGGTTGTAGGAACAACAGAATATCCCACAGTCATGCAACATTTCACAATCTTAATTTTCTTTTTGAGGACTGGAGCTATCCTGCTAATAGTATTAAAGACATCCTCAGACAGTTAAAAACAATAACAATAACTTCTGCAATTACATAATTATGTTAGGCTGGAAAAGGATCTGCTGCTTATATAACTTAACTAATGCAAATAACCAAATAACAGCTACCATCCTCTTTGTCTCAGTTCTTACAAACTTAGTTCTGCTTTCCTTTTGCCCTTCTTCAGCCACTACACTGCTCACTGTAGTCACATGGATGTTTGTAGTACATAGTAGGAGGGGCATCCACAGAGAGACACGGGCTATTTTCTGGCATAAGGGTATATAGTATGTGGGACTATTTTCTGGCATATGTATAAGGGTATATAGTATGTGGGAGTGATAAGTGTGCACTTATGAGTGAAAAAGTGGAATATATAATGCTACATTCTTTAGCTTTGAATTTCCTAGCTACTGTGAAATATTCTACATCTGAAGTATAATGTGAGAATTTTATGAAGAGAAACCAAGTAGAAATGTTAAAGATAACTCGGGGCCATTAAAAGCTAACACTGTGTGAAATGTCTCATATAGTGACCATTTACATATGACTCCTTCTAAACCCATTTTGAATGCACCATCATCTGTGGAGTCATCTCTGGGTACTACCATTATTGAGAATTAGCATGCTGCCATCTGTTAGGCTGCCGTCTCTTGTACTGCTTCGTTGTTGTCATTCCTGTGATGGAGTTTCAAGCAGGCAAGGGGAAGAAGGAAGCAAGGGCATGCAGTGGTCACATGGTGCATGGCTGAGGACTGATTGTTCTGGAAGGAGGGTTTGGGGGTACATGTCTTCATTTCTAATCTGTTGGCAATGGCTTTAGGTACCTGTGACACAAAATCAATGATGGTGCATCTCTGTCTGTCTGTGTTGAAGCCTCTGATACCTTGGGCTCTCTCACCTAACGCTTCTCCATGGGGCATTTGAAGGAGGAGTAAAGTATCAGACAGAAAACCATGCAGGCTTTACAGTGGAGCCAGTGCTGTTTTCTGTACAGGTAGCAGAACCATTTATTATAAATAAGAGTATAGGAACAACTGCTCTGTGCCAGTTCATTTGGTCAGTGGTCAATAATGGATGCACAAGGAAGAAAGAGAACAGGCAAGTATGCAGCAGTACTTCTAAAGTACTCTCCAGCCTCCTTCCCTGACTAAACATCTCTTTTTTTCATGTTATTGTTTTTACCCTTGCCCTGTATGCATTCCCAATCAGACCCTCCTTCCTGTGACAACAGAGTCAAAGGTAGGGGTCTCTGCAGGTGGCCACTGCTTCTTTCACTTGGGGAAGGGAGAATAAAGACGTGCATAATATTTTTCAGTCAGACATTTTTGGAGATGAAAAATGGCATTGTTTTGGAAATTTAAATGTTTTCATTTCTTTAGTGCTTTGCAAGGTTTTTTGCTCAAAAGGCCCAAGCTCACTGTATTAAAAACACTCTGATCTAAATAAACCCTAAAGCCAAAACTGTGAAATTTTTCTTCCCAGAATTTTCCATGGCAAATATTTTTGTCTAATTCTTGACAGTTCTTGTGGTGGTTTCTTCATGTGGCTTTCTGATCCTCTGAAACTGCAGGCACAGGTTCCCAGGCTTAAGGCTTTCATACCTGTGGCAGTGTGATGTTTCCTATTGTGCTTGTATCTCTGCATGCACAGGCTGTGTGCATCTTACATAATCCTGGGTAGTGCTGGAGAAGACTTGACTTCTTCCCCCGGACCCTATATCTATAACTGCCTGCATCATAGCCCTGCTTCTTAAACCTCTCACCTGAGTCACCATTTGTTTCCTAGAGAAAGCTGTGGCTGTCAACTGAAGCCATCAGGATCATGCCGTTTCAAATCATTCCTCTGCTTGAAGGTACAGCCAGTGACTGTCAAGGAAAGCAGTATGCATCCAAGTCCTGGAAGATTTAAAATATGCCTTTAGCAATGTTATAAGACATAACAAATCTGGTTTAGGACCATAGTATTAGTTATAACTGCAGTTCTTCAGGAAAAAATCACCCCAGATTTAGTCAAGTAAGTTAAAAAGAGATCCTGATAAACATGAGAGATTTTGGGGTTAAAGAATTAGGTGTCATATGATCTTTAAATGTATTGCAGCAAAAATCCTTAACAAAGCTGCTCTTGTTAGCCAAGCACAGCAGATGAACAACAAATGCAAAAAGAAAAAAAAATACCTAACAAACAACCCAGAAACCTGCATCTGGTTTAAATACAACTGAATAGTGCAATGGTCAGAACAAATTAACAAGCAAAAGGAAAAACTCATGTTGCCTAAAAGAAGGTAAAACAGATTTAGTGGTGTTCGTTACTTTCTTTTGGAGCTGCAGGACCAGTATGTTAATGCACCATGCCTTTTATATATTTTCTAGGCAGCAGTTTGGTTGGTTGAATTGCCTTTTCATGTTCTTTTCTGTTCTTATTTAATGTCAACTTCAAATAAATGAATAAAAGGGAAAAGCAGCAATATAAAGTGGAAGAGCTAGGGATTGCACTTCACGTGAGCCAGTTCAGCCCTAAGAGCTGCACTGCACAGTTGGTTTTATCTGGAAGTACTTCCAAGCTAGCAAGGCTTGTGGAGGGAAGACTCAGCTGTGCTACCTGGCTCATATCAGCCATAGTGCAGGATTTCTGCACTGTCACAACCTGCTGCATGGTATGGATGTGTTAATCTGCACTTCTTAACATGTGCTTCAACATGGGCTAGGCCACACTGCTTTTCTCCAGAGTTGGAGGAGCAGAACAGGAGCCACCAACTGCTGCTGACACAAGCCCAGGCCCGTCCCAGCTAACCCATGCGGCATACCCAGCTATTTCTCCCTTCCTGAACAGTTAAGAATGGTGATCTGCTTTGATCTCAGGAGCTTAGATTTGGAAGGAGTTGAATAAATCATGTGCATAGGAATTAATTGTCCAATTTTATCAGTTCCTCCCTCCACTTCCCTCAGCATGTAGAGCAGTTTGGGAGGTGCTGAAGGATGTGTAGGGCTGCCTCTGGTGGGTACAGAGGACATGTGCTCCTCCTGGCAACCTGTGAGGTAGAGGTGGCCAGATCCTAGAAGCACAACCCATGGAACTGTGATCCCTTGGCAGGACCATGTCCCCCTCTGAAGTTAGGGAAATCCTAGTAGAATGTAGAGCAGAGCATTTTGTTTAATTGACCTTTTTGTTGGCTTCTTGTCCACATCAGTATGTGGACACCTTGCCTCAGGGGGACACAGAAGGGAAAGTCAATACCAGGAGTGCCAGCCTTCACTCCCTTGGGGACTTAGGGACACAAAAGCCAGTTACCAGCAAGATGACTGAAAGCTCTGCAGAATCTAATGGAAGGTCTTTTGGCTTGGCAGAGTAATACTCTATGGACAACAGAGCAACTTTAAAGAATGGAGAAAATTGCTTGGCACAGGGAGGGAAATGTATTATTTGTGACATGTGTAGTTCTGTGTTTTCTGTGGGTTGGTTCTGAGGTTGCTTTTTTCAAGGGCAAGAATGTAGAACTTGCTATGAATGAAGCTGTATGTGGTAATGAACCTCCTGAGGCTATTTTTCTTTTAAATGCATGAATTGTAGGTAAGTAATTTTAAATTCTTATTATGGCATGTGGGGATCATTAACAACCCAGTAAAGTAAAGCAAAGTTCGGTCATTTCTGAAATGCCCAATTAAATATGACTGTGATTGCTGAAATCAGTGGTGTCCTGGCTTAGGAGTGCATTCAACGCTTAATTTGCAGTTGATTTAGCAATTTAGTACAGTGAGAGTAGGCTTGGTGTTAGATTTTATATGTCGCTTTTGCACATAAATGGCCAACAAAAGATACTTCTGATAAGAAAGCAAGCATGATACACTCAATCATCTTGATTTTCAGCATTCTTGGTTAAAAAAAGAGACATTTTCTGACATCTCGCATTGCCATATGACTGTTTTCAGTGTTTTCCATGACTTTTTTTCCTGGACCATGTTTGTTTTTGAGTGATGTATTTCTTAGCCAGGAATTTTAACTGTGCTCTTCATCCAGTTGAGCAGTGCATTGTCAGATTCCATCAGAGTGGCTTGAGAGAGCTTCTTGGCTGGTGTGGAGTTCAGACACATATGGAGAAGATATCAGCTGGAGTGATTGCACAGGCATTCAAATTTTTTTTTCACTCAAGACCTGTTTCAAAGCTCCTGTCAATTTTGTTTTTAAACGTATTTATGGAAATGGTCTAAATCATGTACATGTTGATTCGTTTTGCTTTCTGAGACCACAGCAGACCATTTACTGGTTAGTTACACTCTTTCAAATTTAGAAACCCCTAAAGAGTCAGTAAGACCTGGAAATCTAATTATTAGTTGCTTACATATTCCAAGGGTGAAACCTTGCTCTCAGGTCCTTACAACATACTGCTGATTTTAATAACAATTTATACCGGTGTGTGAGGTTTTTTATGTCAACAACCCATGTTGCCTGATTTGAACAATTTTACCTGGTCGCTAATGTGGTCAAGTGCTTCTTTGCATCACATAGATTTGAAGGAACTCCTGTCTTGCAGCAGCACCCTGCTGCTTACTAGGACTGGGCACCCAAGACAAGAAAGCAGTAGAATTAGTTGGTTGGTGGAGTTTTGTGCTGAGCATTTCAGTCATTTCTCGGTGTTGGAAAGGGCACCTTCTGGAGCATGTTAGGATTACACATAGATGCAGCAGTGATTTGCATTGTGGGGTCTACACAGACAAAGGAAATGGTGTATGTTTTATGCTGGTGGTCATTTCTTTTAACTTTGTGTTCAGCCCCAATGAAGATGAGATATAGATTCCTATTGGGTGAAAGCTGTCATACCATGCATTTAACTATGTAGCTTTGGGAAATACTCTGATGTCAGCAGGAAATATACCAGGAAAACATTTATATAACTGTCTCTCAGTTAACACAAGGTTATAGAGTAAAGGTAGCCTTTGGTCAGCCTCCAATTAATTTCACACTTCACTCTCAGTTCCTGCATAAATCCAAGGTAAAGGGTGATGACATTTTTTCCAAATAATTGATTTTCCAGATATGAACAAGTAAAAGGCTAAGTTACTCTTAGTGTTTTGTCTAGGGACTCAAGACTGGTATTGTGAAGAGTTCTCACAGGTTTGATCCAACATCATTGAATTAGAATGTATCTTGCAGTTTGAATTTAAGCTACCCAGAATCAAGCTAAGTGGAAGAATTACTGAGTGTTCTGATAAAAAATAACTTTATCTTCTTCCTCTGGATAAAGCGTTATTATTACAGCCAGTAAATATTTTTATTATCCATCAAAAAGAAAGTTTCTGCTTGCAAAATAATAATTTCTTAAACATGGTGGATGATGCTGGTAGCACAGATATTAAATAGGAGGCCGGAGCTTTCTTTTAAGATATATAAAATCACTCAAATAGATTTATACATTGAGCCGGGAACAATTTAAGAGACAATGGAAGAAGCTTGTTAAACTTGCTATGTATTTTACAGCCACTCGGGGAACACTTTAATTCCAGTCCAAAGATGAAAACACCTCACTCAGCAGTATAACTATTACCTGTTCCTTGTATTAAAAAATTCAGTCTCAGTATTAATTTATCAGCGGAACAAGATGTATAAAGATTTATGGGTGAATTCCTCCCTTGCAAGGAGCCAGAGCTAGCTCTAGGCACTACTTAAATATCACTTTACCTCTGTTTTTCAAAATCCAGTGACTTAAATGGTGACGAGGCTTCTGATTGACTTTCTCCATATGGAAGAGTTTCATGGTAGGTAAAGAAAAGGGACATCTGTCTTTGAAATTGGTTTCCAGCTTAGTGCATACAAATCTAATCACCAGAAACTATATTTAATCAAGAGAGAATTAAAACTAAGAAGAAATTGCCCAGTCAATAAAATTTAAAACCTGTGATTGCCAACTGTTCAGGAAATATGAAATCAGGATTTCTCTTTTACTTTTACTCTAGACACATAGTCGCTTACTGCCTGGAGGTGGAAATATTCACCTATTAGTGTTTAAAAAAATGAATACCAGCTGATAATAAGAATGATAAAAGCATACTTAGTCCTTACTGAGACTTCAGAAGCACCTAAAATATATGCAGTCCTTCGTGATCATTGACAGGGTTTCTGTCTCTGGAACTAGCTGATTAAAGAACGGAATAAATATGGAGAAAAGTGATGCAAGATTTCAATAAAGTGATCAGGCAAATAATACACACACTTCTTATTATGTAGAAATATATTTATATACTTAATCCTTATTTTAGCCTTTACAGCTGAACTTGATTTTATGTTGAGAACATATTTGAAATCTTCAGTTATTTTAATCAATAGGTGTAATTGTGGAGTGAGATGCTTCCCCAAATGAGTAGAGAAACTGCATAAGAGCCTGGCTTTGCATTGTAATAGCACATAATATTTCTAGCTTATTCTGGTTCTATCATGCATGCCAAATTCACACACCTTTACACTGCTGCACTGCCTCATCGTCCAGGGGTCAGTCAAATTGGAAGATTGCCCCAAATGTAAAATGGAGTAACAATAATAATTTCTCATGTAATACACAGTAGAATCAGAACCTAGCCAGCTAATTAATTTCAACATTTTATAAGTGAGGCAAACAATGGTTTTAAGAATAGATTTGAAGAGTAATGGTGAGAGAGTTCATCATAACTTTTTATGTTTTCAGCTATGAAGCTTGTCACAGTTTAGGGTCAGGGCAGCCCCTTAGGCCAATAACAGATGCTCTCTGTTAACCCCCCTCCCTCCCCAAAGGGGAAGAGAAAAGGAATAAGGGAGACTTAGCCATTAGAAAAGGAAACTAGAACAGCTTTAATGAAAATAAAATTTTTTAAAAAATGGAATATATACAAATATATACAAATCCGGTATCAAAACCAACCCCCCTCGTGGTAATTACATCACTGCCACCACTGATGCTATGGAGCAGGCACCGGGGG
>JAAGNO010031051.1:43263-54953 GCA_033439905.1 Ceryle rudis
GAAAGAGAGAGAGGAACAGGGAGGAAAGAAAGACCTGAAGAAGGAAGAAAAATAAAAATTAAAAAAAAAAAAAAGAAGAAAAAAAAGAAAAAAGAATAATAATAAAAAAGGCAATTACTCCTCTCATCCACCAAGATGAATGAAGGGCTAATAAAAGGGTTATTCAATTCTGTGCTGTAGTACCTTATTTTAGTTTCTGATCTGAAATCCTTTGACGTCAATGAACTTCCATTGACTTTAATATGCTCTGGATCAAGCTTGTCATGTGGATCTCAGACTTGCTGTCTGTGAATTAACATGAATCTGTGGATGACTTTTCCAGAACAAACAACTTTAAGAAGTAATTAGGCTGGTATTTTAACATTATCAGGTTACAATACACAGGTTCCTAAGCTGATGTGTAGCACAGTGTTTTTGAATGGTGCATGATCAAGCAATTTTCTTAACAGTGTTTTTTCTGTTGGGGTTAATAGCATTTAGGTTAATGGAAAACATGCCTGTCTTGAAAAGTATTTCCACCAGAAACATCGGATTCTGAACAAAAATCTTTCCCTGTTCTGAAAAACATGTGGAGCTGCAGTATTGTGCTTCTTTCCATTTTACGTATCTACCTGTATAACTGGGTATATCCCCGTCATTATAAAATGCATATGCAGTAGCTCATATTATATAAATATATTAAAATGTTGACATAGCTACCTTACACATCTATAATAAGTATCTCTAATTCTCCAATGCCATTATTCCAAAATTATTATTTCTTGATATATGTGTACTTTTGAGAGTTCAACAAATTAATTTTCAAAAAAAACCCTATTATAGCATTCTTTGCCATGTTATCAACCAATCTTTCAGTTCTCATTCACTGCTACATTTAAGTTTTGTACCTGCATGTGCAATAGTAATGTGAGCTAGTGGTTGGCAGTATACTGGTACCACTGACATATGGACTCAGGTAAGAAATGCTATGGAAGTTGTTAGACATGGACATTTCCAGGACATTGTCTTCCCTGTACTCAGCCAGCAAAGACCCCTGGGCTCTTTAGTGGTGTTTGTGGCACAGTAAGTCCCATCTTTAGGCTCTGGGACTGGTTGAGGCAGTAGGTTGTACCAATGTAGCAGCTCCATAGGAGAGCGGTGCCAGGAGAGAAGGAAGAGTATGGTCAAGTATGTCCCATGCTATGTCCTTGTGAAACCCCTGGGACAAATTCCAGCTTGCAGAAACATCTGATTCCCTAGCAGCAGGGGCAGCTAAAGAGAGAAGATGACCCTTCCCCCCTGTATGGCTCCAGGACCTTCCTGCCCACTTAGAAAGTTTAATTGTGTCAAATACTTGGTAGTATTGGAAATGGCTCAGATTGCATCAGCTGTCAGTAGCATAAGCTTAACTGAAGTAGTTGTCATGTAGCAGACAAATCAGATTAGTACACTAAAATAGTTGGTACGAAGACAAATTGCTAAAAAGTCTTAGTGGCAATATATGGCACTCAAATGAAAGTTAAATATCCAATAAGATCTGAAAGTGCTGTGCAGCTCCCCAAAAGAAAGGCTTGAATTCTTGTAAAGGAGCTAGCATACATTTTAAATTTAGTTCTTTCTGTTCACTTGATGTTCTTCTCTATGTATTTCAGCATGTTCATGTGACCTTTTATTAGAACCAAGATACAATTTGTTATTAAAATACTATTTTCAATTAAAACATGTTCTGTGCCTCAAAATGATGAATTTATCTATTAAAATAAAATCTTAATTGATTTTTTTTTTTTGGTCTTACACACTTTTATCCATATGATGTTTTTGCTTTCGACAAGAATTTTCTGATTCAGCAAAGCTGTTAAAAAACTTTTCAAAATCCCACTGCAAATCAATCAGATTTTATAAATAGTATTGTTTTATGGAAACCGTAGGGGATTCATGTGTTTGTGTGTATATAAAGAGGAATATAAAGAATTAATTTTTTAGCCTACTAGGACTAGTTTTATATGGATATTTTGTATTATATTGAAATGTGAAACTACCTATTTTAAACCACTCAGTAAACCACTCATTTGTCTGATTGCTGTTCCAAATACTGTCATTTCATGTGGCAATATCATATTATATTGCAATCTCTAAGTTGTACACACCTGAAGATTCTGCCAAAGTATACAATTTAGTATGCACAAATTAATGGTTGTGGGAAAAATATATGTAGTAGTTAGCATATTGCATGTAATTTCTAAGGATTTTATATTTTAATATGTTGGCAGAAGCAATTAGAGGGAGACCAAAATGACACCTATTGAGTAGAAATGAATTCCACAGTCTCTGTGTTGCTATTACATGTTATTTATAAAACTCAACAAAACTTATAATACAGCCCTTTGGAAAAGAAACTGGAAAAGCTCAGAGAATGAGACAATATAATATTGATTCTGTTAAAGGTAACCATTGGAAATCAGGTTTCCAGTTTTAGGGAAGGGCACAGGGATCCATTTTTGATTTTCTTTCTGAGGTTGTCTCCCAAGAGCAGGAAAAAAGTGAAATGGATGGGAATTTCATTGTGTCTACCAATGCTGTATTTTTCTTATTGAAGACTACTAGCTTTAATGCCTTCAGTGAAGTTTCACTAGACAGGACAGAGCTGCACTCACTGTTGCTGGAAAGGTGATGTTACTTCTCCTTTTGGTGTCCTCTCCCTCCCTGATCATTTGGACATTGCATCCCTGTCACCAACCTTGAGCTCAGGAGAGGTGCTGCGCAGCCTTGTATTTGCATACAGAAACTGGCAAAAAAATCCAGCAACATCTGTTTCCTCCTTCCTTAAGCAAGATGGGGCACTTAATGGGTCAACTCTGCTCACCCAACTGACAACTGAGAACCAAAGCCAGTGCAAGGCAAATGGGGCAGTGTGAGGGGAGATAAGGGCTGAGACACTGGTTTGCTGGGACATGGACTCTGCCCCTACAGGGACCTTGTATTTTCCACTGTCCTTCCCTATCTTCCTAGATGAAACCTTTTGCTGCTCTTAACAGAGGCCACACACAGCAAGCCAGAGATTTAAAAACTTAACATATTCAGAAGTGTTTCTTTTTCAAAGCTATCAAATTATTTCCCTTTCTTGTCACTGAATCAGATACGGATTTTCTGTTCCTCAGAGCTCCTCTATGTGCAGAAAATATTTGCACTCATGTAGTATTAAATTAACCCCATTAGAAGACTGGACCAAAGCACAGCAATACAGTTTTAGCCCTCTCTTTGGGGGCAAAAAAAATGTCTATCTAGTTTAGAATAGAAACAGAATAATCTGTATGTTAGATATTGTTATTATTTTTTCTTATTCTTCTTTATTATGCTCTGGTCAGAAAAAAACATACTGAAAAGCTGTGTGTATGTATGCAGGTTGTGGTATGTAATTAAAACAATTATTGCATTTTATTCAAACAGAAGCTAATCTGTGTATCAGTGTAACATTGACCCATGAGAAAAAAACTTGTGTTCTGAGGTTGCAAGGGGATAAGAGTCTGGTGTGTTTAAAACAAAGACGTATTTTGTCATTGCATTCTCTTGCACAAGTGCCAGTAACCACAACTGGAAACTCCTTGCTTGGATAATGTACTAACACTGATCTGATCAGATGTCAATCAAGTCTTCTGTTTTCTGTGGCTTTTCTTCAGGACATCTTGACTCTTTCCTAAGCTCTAAGGACCAGTGGCACCACCACTGCCATGATGATCTTCTAAAGACATTTATGGCTTGACTCAGTTGCCCGTTGAGACACCCTTGATTGGACCAGGGTCTACCTGCTGGAGCCAGGAAAGGAATTGAATCCTGTTGTTTTCATTACAGTTTCTAAACTTTTTCTTAATTTACAAAGCTGGAAAAACCTAACCCATGCTCAAAGAAGATTAGATAATTGTGTCATATATATATATAAATATGGGTATGTAAGTTTGTGAATAAAAATAACAACTCTATATTTAAATATGTATAGGGTGTAAGATCTATAGCACTGGAATTATTTTAGACCTAATCCCAACTCTAGGAAAGACAAACTACAATTACCTAATAAAGAATACAGAACTATTCAAAAGATAAAGCAGAATTAGTATCCTGTTGCTGTGACTAGCTACTAAAGCAAGTCATTCTGATATGTATTCTGTTGATTATTAATAAACTTCATTCTACTTCACTCTACTTCTTTTTTTTTTTTTTTTTCCCCAGTATGTTGTGCAATTAAAATGGCTTGTGAAGGCACCATCTGGATATTTTCTGTCTGTAAGGAAGTATATGATACGTTTACTGCTGTGTGAAAGGAAAGTCTCAGACTAAAGCCTGATTCCAGTCTCATACCATTTCTGCAGCTGCAAAGAACTCTTGGCCCAACTTAAGCTGAGGTGAGCAAGCTATTCTAGGTGCTGGATGCCTCTCATATACCAGAAAGGTTTGATCTGAAGTAAACAAAGCAAAATTCACTCCCATGTGCTTTGGGTAATGTCCTAAATGGGAAGGCTTTAATCTGTTTTCGCTAGAGTGGCCACTGCAGATCACTAAAGTTTCAACATATTTGTACTGTAGAAGAAGGGGAGAGAGTAGCAAGGAGAAGAGAGAAAGCTACAAAGCCGAAGTGCAGTTTTCAGCTGTCTTGGCAGTAAAATGTCCTCATCAGACACTGAGGTAACTTACTTCCTCATATGTTGAGTGTTTTCTTCATCTGGTTTATCAGCAGTGTGTATATATATAATTTCATTCCATACTTTATACTATCGTGGTGTATGTTTAGAAGCCTGCAGCAAAAATGTCACAGAGACTTAATATTTCTTTGCTGCTGTCACTTTGCTATAAAGTTTTGCATTTCATCTTTTATGATGCCACTAGCAAAGGATCATTCAAACTGTCCAAAACCTGCTAAGAAGTGAGCAAGGGAAATGAGAGGAAGCAAGTGTGATGTGGTGACACAAGAAGAGGAGGAGTCAGGGAGACACCTGGCTTGTACAATGGGCTTCTGTTTTTACTGGATTTTACATGGTAGAGAGGAGAAGGAGGAATAATTTCACATGAGAAGATGAAGAAGTGACAGAGGTTTCTCTGTATATGAAGGAAGAAATAAGACAGAGAAGACTAAAGCATAGGCAATGTCTAAATATGAAACACCAATTTTGAATAACAAAAGGAAATGTGTAGTTTTTTGTTCCAAAGTGTCTGAAATAGATTTGTTTTCTTTGTTTTATCTTATTCTAAATGGAGGGGATCTATTTAAAATTTTAATCAGATACCTTTATAATCTTTCAACTGTGAAAAGAAGCATTTCACATTGAATGGAAAAATATGCTATAAAAAAAAAGAAAAAAGCATTTTCCATGAACTTTTAATCCAACATATTTGGATTTGTTGTCTTTAAAATGGGATCAAAACTAGAAGCCAAAGTAAAAGGAGGAATTGTTGACTCTGACAGAAAAGTCAGTGGAGGGAGAAATTTGGAAAGAGAGATGAAATTTTGCACAGCAAGACAACACTATTGAGAATTGCGGTGTTACTTCGATGTAGCTGAAGTCTGACTTTGTAATTATGACTATAAATACAATGCCTGTGGCACAAAATGATTGCTTGTTATACTCTCAGAGAGACAACTATAAAAATATCTTATTTTTTCATACTGGAGAAACAATAGGAAATGAAGTCAGGACCAAATGGTTCCTTAAAGGGCAGTTGCAGAGCGACCACCCACTTCTATGAGATCAGGCTTTGGCTCATGATGCTACACTTCAACGCACCGAATTTAAAATGCTGAAACATGAAGGAGGAGATGTAGGAAAGAAGGGCACAGATATGTCACTGTGCCAGAGTGGAAGGAGTAGAGTCTGAACGGCAGAGCTGAAAGAGGCAAAGCATGGCTACAGGACCTGTAATTTCTGTACTAAAATATACTTCTAGTGAGCTGTATGTACGGATTTATAATGAGGAACTTAAAGGAAACAAAAGCCTGCTTTTGTTGCATTTTGCTCACCCCATGGTGCCTGGCTCCTTTGGGATCCTGTGAAAAGCTTTTCTTTGTTTTACAGTCCATGAGCTTTCATAACGCTTTGTGCAATGTTTTAATTTTTATTATGGTTACATAAAGCATCTACATAAAGCATCACCTCCTTTCAGTTCAAAATCTGTGAGAAAAATTAATAGAGGGAGAAAAGGAACTCCAGGGAGTACAGACTCTATCTAGAAAAGCACTCACAAAAGTAAACCCAGGAAAATTTCTTAAACCATCTCAAAATCACCAGGTTCCTTGGAAAGTACTCTTCTTCTGCATTGAATTGACTAGTGGCCTGAAGACTTTGCAGATCTTTTGCCTATAAAGAGAAGATGACATCAAGGTGGCTTGATACACTCCATCTCTCTCTCTAGTTCTGATTACCCTGGTTGCTACATTTGGACACCAGCCTGTGCAGATGGTCCTCCAAGGGTGTAATGCGTTCATCCTGAGCTTTACTGCATGTAGTTTCTCTATTACCACATAGTGGACTTGGCCTAGAGGTTTCTTGGGTGACAGACTATACTATGAAGAGATGATAACATCAGTCATGGAACACAGACATATTAAAACTGTATCAAATTATATTGTCAGAGTACCTTTGAGACAATTGAAAATTCATGGATTTTCAGTAGTAATTGCTACATAAGTATTTTACATAAGAGGATTCTGAACATTTAAAGGAGAATTTACCCACATGAAATGGTTGCAAAACTGTAGATGATGGAGTCAGTAGTGCCAGTGTAATTTTTTAAGCGGCAGAGGATACTTTAGGTATCTCAACTTAGCTGAAAATTGAATCAAAGTAGAACAGCAACCTTCTACCCAGAAGATAGAGGTAGTCTCTTAAAGTAGAATTAAAATTTCCATTTCACTTATATTACCTGTTATTTTAGTGACACAAAATTGTAAAACTAATTAATGAATTTCAATGGGAAAGTAGAAATGCTGTAAAAAAATATTTTCAAGTTCTCTAAATCTGAATATCTGCATACTGTGCCTGGAAAATGAGATAAAATATCCCATATTACTTATCACTATTCAAAAGCAGACAGGATTTCCATCATGGAGCTGGTATTATGGGAATATCTTCTAAACTCAGAACATCAATAATTCCCCAAGTATTTATATAACTGTTGTACCTACACTGTGCTCAGACTCCCCTGTTGCTGCTCAGGGCCTGTGGTGGTGCATGGTGATAACCAGATTGTGTCAGACCCCATCCTGTTCTCGTTCACCTTGCTGGGGGCTGAGGGATGGGGCTTGACTGGGGTTGGAGAACTTGGCATCACCATTGCTCACTGATGCTTTACTTTATGAAATCACTTTACCTGCATGTTAAGAGATGTCTTGTGTGACCACATAAGGGACTGGCAAGAATAGGTTGCTTAGCATGATTGCCAACCATCAAGTTCCAGACAATGGAAAATTCTGAAAAATATTAATTTGGGTAGTACCTCCTATTAGGTGTCACTAATGCACGGGGTTATTTTTTCTCTAAGATGAGGAAATGTCAGAAGACCATTTTATTGTATTTTTGTTTGGTATTGTTTTACCTCCTTTAGTACAACTGGGACAAATTCAGATAGAAGGCCTCTCCAAAGGCATTACACGTACCTATACTGGGTGTGAGTTTAGCCTAACTGCCACCAATCATTTTCTTGGCACTGTCATTAGACAGCACTTCTGGCAATCTAGTTACAGTAGCACAATGTCAAAGCTCCCAAAACTGAAACAGCATCTTTCAGGGCAATAATATTAGCCCAGAGTCTCATGTTTATTCATATAATTCTTCTATGAAGAAGGAACAGCTTTAGCTATAAGGATGTGTTCAGCATTCTTGCAAAATGTTTCAAAAAAAGGCTGGACCCCAAAAAGGTCAGTGTCTCACCTGGATAAAATAATCTCACACTGTCAATACCTTTGATTTCTACAGAGGAGGTTCTTCAGAGGTGAATCTTACCCAGAACAGGCAAATTTATCCCTCAGGCTAGGAAATATGGTCTAGATAACTAACTCTGAAGTAGGTGTCTAGATACACTGTGGAATTTATACTGAGGTGCTCAGAAACATTTTTCCTGCAGAAGATACTCAAAACCCAACTGGACATTGTCCTGGGCAACCTGGCAATATTAAGAGATGCCTTCCAGCCTCACCCATTCTGTGATTTGGTGATATGAGGCTTTTACTAGGTAGTATTGGTGAACTCCAGCCCAGAGACACAATAAAAGACCAGTGACTCTCCATAAGAGGATGTCAAGGGGACATTCCACATTAATGGAAGAGTTTTCTGTTAAATCAGTGATGAAGACAAATTTTGGAACAAAAACATTAGTTAAATTTAGTCATCATTTACATACTTGTGGAACTTGCTGGATTCATAGTAATTAAGCTTTTCTCTATTAAGCAGATAACATGGGAAGTGGTGCTAATACTCTTCTAGCATGCACCAGCTCTGTTCTGAATAGACAGACCCCTCTTAGAAGTGGTCAGCCTTCTCTCTGCTAAGGCAGCAGCACTGGCGTCGTCAGAGATGACAAATGTCTGCCTCTTACAAACAGGCCAAAGACTGCAACAGGACCTTTAAAAAGACATCCATGACTAGAAGCTTTCAGGATAATTTCTAGGCCCTTCTGGAGCAAGTGACAAAATTCCCATGGGGTTCAGTCAATCTAGGATGTTCTCCTCGGCCATTATCAAACTGTTTGTTCAATGTAATGTAACTGTAATGTAACCATCATTGGAAGCTACAGACAGAGATGCTCTGTGGGACAGAAGAGGTCAGAATCTCTTCTGACTGGAGAACACTTATGCATAGGTCCAGGAGAAGCTTTGGGAGGAAAAATAGAAACTCTATTAAATAGGGACTTTCCCTTCTCTGCAGAGGGCAGCTGGCATGCAGCTTGACTAAATTACCCTGGAAATGGGAAAGTACTGGTTTCCTGTCCCAGCCCCTAAGAAATTAAAAACCGGCTTTCTTTGCTTTTTGAATAATACAATGAAGTGATAGATAATGATTTATATCCTAGACTTTCTCCTGTTGCCTTGACTTTTCCTTTGGACAGTCACAAAGTCCCTCTGTTTTGACATGAACAGATTGTTTCATTCTCTGTTCCTGTCTCTTTTGGTCTACATTAAAAATGTGTCTTCCTCAAAATAGAAGCCTTTGCTTGCATATTGGCTGTGTTCTCTCTATTTGGAATTGCTCATCCTTTAGTTCTCACTGGGGCTCTTGGAGATGCCATTCATAAATCACAGTATTTCCAGCCATTTTTCTTGCAGAGCTAATCTGAAAATAGTTCTTTCCAAACATAATGTCTGGGACCTGCTACTGGATTATTTCCTCTCCCTTTATCACCTTGATAAATAAATGATAACAAGAGTAGGAACAGAAGGTTCCTGCAGCAAAATTAGCTTAAAATTTAGTCATAGCACTCTCTGCTGACAGACTGTGCAGAGATGCACCATATGTGCCTAACTTCCTATAGCACATGGTATTTTGATAGAAACAAGAACTCTTAGAAAAGTGCTGGCATAATTGTCAGGACCAATTATATGAAACATGCTGAATTTCACTTCTCTGCAGGATAACTAGAAGTGATAAACAAGTGTTTTTCTCCTGTGTTTTCCATGTGTGTGTTAGGCACATTCAGAATTTGTAATAGATATTGCTATTCTTCAGCAGTACCTGCTAATTTAGCACAAATTGTCTCATTTAATCCTTTTTAGTCACTAGTTTTAAAATTGCATAAAAGAATAATTTATGAAAGTTCTGACAGGAATCTGTGTTAGATGGAGTCAGTGAGGATAATAAAGACTGTATCTATGGAAAAAAAGGGCCATTCTGGGCAAAATTGCCAAACTTGACTCATTCTATGGACAAAAGGTTGGAAAAGATATGAAAATTCAAGTATGGAAAACAAAGAGAGGAAATGACTTCACAGGACAGTAGCCAGTGAATTATTTAGTTCTTTGGAGGACTGAAATACAAAGCAGCTTTAGTTATGCAACTTGGAGAAGACTGAGGCTTAATTTTCAGACATAACTGCCTAAGCACATTGGATATGCCTCAGGTGTTTTGTATGTTGGTTTGTTTCTTTTTAAGTTTTCCGCTATTTTCAGATATCTATCAATCTTTAGATATTTAATTAAGACATATAATAGTACTGCAAAAAGTTACGTTCTGATTAATATTCTGTTGTGCACTTTCATGGTTAGCTTTATACATGTTAATGCACTGAAGAAAGGTCTTTTTTGCATATGCAAGACAAGCAGATACATGGAAAAGTGTGATTTAATTTCTTTTTTTTTTCTGGATTTAAAAGAGAGTCAGAGTAGCCTGACCATTAGTGGGATGGAAAAGAAAAGAAGAAAAGCAAGAGTATTCTGGGACTCTTATATTACCTCAAACAGAAATTCAGAAGGAAAAAGATAGTTTTAAGATTAGGTCCCTGAAAACAACAAAGAAGGAAACACAGGCCCTGTAAAGGCCATGGCATTGTCTGACCCAGGGTAATACTCCATGTTTGCCATGGAGTTAATGCTGATGGTGGCAGGAGGCATGTCTGACATCTTCATTTGGATACATTGGGGCAAAATCTCAGGGATAAAGAACAAAACTGAATCCCAGGAGAGACTTTAGTTGGGAAAGTGAACAATAACAACAAAAAAAGAGAAAGCAGCTTAGAAATCAAGAGAGGCTCTAAAAAGGGATCTGGACAGACTGGATCGATGTGATGAGACCAATGGTATAAGGCTCAAGTACACCAAGTGCCAAGTCCTGTACTTGGGCCACTACAACCCCCTGCAATGCTACAGGCTTGGGGATGAGTGGCTGGAAAGCTGCTCAGCAGAAAGGGACCTGGGGCTACTGATTGACAATCACCTAAGACTGTGTGCCTTGCTGGCCAAGAAGGCCAACAGCATTCTGTCTTGTATTAGAAACAGTGTGGCCAGCAGGACTAGAGAAGTGATTGTCCTCCTCTGTTTGGCACTGGTGAGGCCACAGCTTGAGTACTGTGCTCAGTTTTGGGCAACTCAGTACAAAAAAGACTTTGAGGTGCTAGAGTGGGTCCAAAGAAGGGCAACTAATCTGGTGAAGGGTCTCGAGAACAAGTCTTATGAGGAGCAGTGGAGGCAACTGGGGCTATTTAGCTTGGAGAAAAGGAGGCTAAGGGGAGACCTCACTCTCTACAACTACCTGAAAGGAGGTTGCAGTGAGGTGGGTGTCAGTTTCTTCTCCCAAGTAACAAGTGATAGGACAAGAGAAAATGGCCTCAAGTTGCATGAGGAGAGGATTAGGTTGGACATTAGGAAGAATTTTTTCACTGAAAGGGTTGTCAAGAGAAGTCAATTGAATATTCTATCAGAAAAATAAGGCCTAAAGCTATTATGCTTTTAATAAACCTTGCACTGGAGAGAGCAAGTGAAGAGACCTGTTGGCTTAAATATTACAGCACAGGATGGGAATCAATTCTATAGACCTCTGTGGAGAGTAATCCCCCATCCTGACACAGGAGAACTTGTTTTCAGGAAAAAACCTATATATTTTATTGAAAAGCTACTTGGTATCCAATGTCTTTCTCAAACAATGAAATGATTATGGTGACTGTCATAGTTAGAGGGGCTGGGACCTGTTTATCATTATATGGGTAGAAGCAAACCTGTGTATTCTATACCCCCTATG
>JAAGNO010031052.1:29322-41331 GCA_033439905.1 Ceryle rudis
GCTGCTTCAAAACTACTCCACGGCTCACTGACACTCCCCCCCCCTGCCCTGGGCAGCCTGGGACAGCCCTGGACAACCCTCAAGGGGAAGAAATTGTTCCTCCGCTCTAACCTACACCTCCCCTGGAGCAACTTGAAGACGGTTCCTCTTGTCCTGGAGCTTGTTCCTTGGGAGCAGAGCCTGACCCCCCTGGCTCCACCCTCCTGTCAGGAGCTGTCAGAGCCAGAAGGTCATCCCTGAGCCTCCTTTGCTCCAGGTCCCTTGGCTACTCCTCACAAGGAGCTCTAAACCCCTCACTTGAATTGTGATAATTGATTTTCTTTGAGGACCTTATCTACTACCACTGTCAGGTCTCCTAGGAAGTGATGATCTTTTACTACCTTCCCAGAACAGCCAGACTCATGAATAAAATGAGGTCCATGCCCACAGGGAGCCATGCTTTCAGTGTCCAGGTCTGACATGCTCTTCTCTCTGTTTTACAGACAGTAAAAATGAGCTAAACATCCATCCAAGTTTTGGTGTGTAATTTTTCCCACAGGCTTCCCACTTCTGAGAGCCTAAAGCTTGTCTCCAAAACACTTTAGCCATCAGGCCTTAGAAGGCACGTGGTCTGGGCATATTAAGGTTGATGAAATTTGGCTGAGATGGTAATAGGGACTGGAGGGTCGTTAGGATTTGCACTCAGATCTTGCAGCAATTCTTCCACCGGCTGCCCTTTCTCCCTCCACAATGTTTTTAAGTGCTGTATGTAAGGGATGCCACAAAAGACCTCGCCATGGTTGCATTTCTCTTCCAGTTAGGCTTCTAACCTGCTTGCAAAGCTATCTCTGAAGGAATGCTTACCCATCATTAAGCTAAAGTGGTTAAGCCATTTCCAGTCCCAGGAAGGAGGATGCTCTAGGAATGCAAAGTATTCTTGAATTTAGAATTGTATTTTCTCATCCATGCGTAATTTCAGTTTTTGAGCCTGTGGAGGGATGGAGCTAGAACATATTTTCTGGCTTGAAAAAAAACTTCTGTGTCTGTTGATGTGCTCTGAGCAATTCACAGGCATCTGGGAAAATCCTCTCAGCTCTAGTGGAACAAGAACAACTGTAGGGTTGGTTTGAACTCTCTGGCAAGGAACAAGTTGAGAAGTGAAGAGCCCAAGGGTGTGATTCTCTACTGAATACAGAGCAACTTCTAAGAAGAAGCTGGAAGCAATTCAGACCTTCAGCAGAGCTCTGGAGGCCTAGGAGCCCGGCTTGTAGCCCAGAGCTCGTATCCAGTTCATGTTCGAGCAGGATGTAATGGAAAACAGCAGCCACCGATAAGTAACAATGGCCACGTTAGCTCCGAGCTTGAACAATGGGAAGGTTCACACAAGCTACTGCTCTGGCAGGTCCTGACTCCCAGGGGCACCAGCTACACGGCAGTTTCACTGGCAGCAGAAGCAAAGCATCTGAAATGTTCATTAAGAAGCAGTGGATGCATGAATGGTGAGACGCTGGAAGATCTAAAGGGTATTGAATGTTTTGTGGGACCCTACCCCTTGTACCAGGGGAGAAAACAAAGCCACTGTCTCTGCAGCCCCTAACAGTGATAGGGAACAGGGGAAGAAGCCAAGAGTGGTGGCAATGTCCACTTCAGCAGCATTATAATCCAGAGCTCTGACCTCTCCTACACCGATACCTCCACATAGATACGGGGCTGTTGTCTTACTAAGCTGCTGATGGGGCAGGTCTACAGAGGTGACTTGTGGATCTGCAGACACAATGGCCATTGGACCAAAAATTGAGATTTTGAACAGCCCAACCCAGACAAAATCACCAGGTGCCTCCTGCATTAATCCCATGCCTTGTGACTGAGCAGTCCTCTGGACTATCATGGTCCCCCTACTCCTTCAGAGCTCACTTCTCTTGTGCAGCCAAAGGGCTTGTCCACCACCTCCCTGTAAACACAGACACATGTGGGACAAATGTGGGGTTGGAGATATAGCTGCAAGTCCCTGACTAAATCTGTGTCCACCCTTTTTTTCAGACAGAAGCAACTGAAGATGATTTTTCATATATACTGAATACCTTTGAATCCAGGGGCTTTCATCACCTGGTTTTGAAATAAAGCTGGTGGTGATGCTGAGCAGCTTCTGAAAGGAAAAAAGTGTCCTCCTGTCATTTACCTGCAGGCAAGTTCATTTCTCTACAGAAAGTGGCCAAAAAAACAACCTTACTTCAGTCTTACTCCATACGAATGGATTGGCTTAGCCTAGGAGTGAATCTCCATCTTGCAGAGATTAATTTTCTGGAAGGTGTTTCTGACACAGCTGGATGCAAGAAACTTTTCAAGAGGAAGCCTGATTTCATGAACTTTACGGTGCAGATTAGCAGAGGATTTGGTTGGCATTCCTGGTCTAATCCTAGAAGTGCTTATGTGGGCTCTGTGTTGGCTGTTTGCACTGGATTTGGAAAGTTGGATTGGACTCAGGAGTATGACACGTTGTTCCGGCTCTGGTGTGCTGAAAGGAAGGTGGAGAAGCTTGCTCACCATGCCTCAGTTTCCCCTATGCACAAGAGCCTCGTTTGGAAGCTGTTTTGTGCTTTCCAGAGCGAAGATAAAAAGAAAAAAAAAAACAAAAAACCAACCCTGGACTAAAATCTACTTCTTTCATAGGATCATAGAATGATAAAGTGTTTTGTGTGGGAAGGGACCTTCCAAGGTCATCCAGTCCAAACCCCCTGCAGGGAGCAGGGACATCTGCAACTAGAGCAGGGTGCTCAGAGCCCCGGCCACCCTCCCCTGGGATGGTGCCAGGGATGGGGCAGCCACCACCTCTCTGGGCAACCTGGGACAGCATTCCAGTCATTCCCCCGTTGTCCCTTCGAGTGGACACGACACTGAGACTTCACAAGAGCATATTTGCACCTTCAGCTCTCCACCTTCCCATTCCCTGCTTGACCCCTTTTGTAAATCAATCTAACATGGAACCAGGAGTAGGGGACCCTCTACAACCATCGAGTGCCTTGCTCTTCCCCAAAGGGAGGGATCAGCTCTGCCCAAGACAGCCCTGAGCACGAACCATCTGGCCCTAAATGACTTGTTGACAGGGGAAATCCAGGCTGGGCTGGAGATCTGAGGCAAGCCCCGTGCATTGTTCAAGCCTGGCAGTTAAACAACACACTGGCTTTTTGCTGGCATCCTTCACAGGGTGATTTTTTTACTCTTTTTTTTTTTTTTTTCCCCCCCCAAAGTGAGTTTATGGCTCAGCCAGAGGCAGTAATACTGCGCCAGCATTTTAACAAGGCTTTCCTATAAATATTTCTCTTTTAGCTTATGATAAAGGCAGCGTCTGCTCAGATGGAGGGGAAGGGAAAGGCTGGGGAAATCTATTTGTTTTCCCATTTAAGCAAAACCACATATCCTTGTAATTATAACCAGGGAGGGAAGCAGCATCCTCTGGCAATCATGTTCCTCCTAATGTGCCTTTTTTTTTCTTTTTTGCCTTTTTTTTTTTTTTTTTTTTTCTGGAATTATTTATGTCCTGTTAGTGGGAAATATACAGAGCATGGTGATAGTAGAGAACAGCCTTCAACTTCTGTAATGTGAAATGGTTCCCATTTGTGGCTAGAAAGAAAAGCCTTAGAGAAACAAATCGAAAACAATTGGTCTTATAGATTGTCTGAACATCTGTAGGATTACATGAGAACTGCTGATTGAAAAATTAAAAAAAAAAAAAAAAAAGAAAAGTTCTTTGCTTTTTTCCCCCAATATTTTACTTGTTAGGTTTGTTTGTATACTTTTTAAAATCTCTGTGTTAAGAGCATTTGTTGGAGGTATGTGGGGGAGTGTGTTTGGTTGGTGTTTTTTTCCTGAAAACTTCAATTAGTGGCATAGATGGCTATGGGAAAACAAAACAAAGTGATGATGATGATGACAATCAGCTACTGCCAGTATTTTCCGCGGTGGGTAATGTGTGCAAAGAGTTCAGAGAGGAAAAAACAACTGAAAATCAGAAATACCTGCAGTGATTCCACACAGGACATGAGTCTGCAGTCCCTTGTCTGGTGACATGAGCATCTCGTGGTATTTGGCACGATTTGCCTTCTAGCACCTCCAGGAGACAGAAGAACAACATTATCTCCCTTACAGACCACTGAGATCCAAAGAGGAAAGTTGGATTTTTCCAAGGGTATTTGCACAATTGAAGGATGAGGCAAAGAACTTGGTGGCCATTTACAATGTACAGATGCTCAACCACTTGCCCCCCTAAAGGGGCCCTTTAGCTCTTGCTCAGCATTGCTCAGCTCCCCTCTCAGGCTGCTCTTCTCCAGCTGCACAGCCCCAGGGCTCTCAGCCTGGCCTGCCCACAGAGATGCTCCAGGACCATCAGCATCTTTGGAGTCTCCACTGGAATCTCTCTAGTAGTTCCCTGTCCCTCTTGAACTGGGAAGCCCAGAACCGGCCACAGTAGTCCAGCTGTGGCCTCACCAGGGCAGAGGAGAGGGGGACAAGAACCTCCCTGTGTGACCTGCTGGTCACACTCTTCTTAATGCACCCCAGGAGAGAGAACTGTATTCTTGTTAATGAGTTCTAGAAAGACTTCCTTTATTGAAACACTCAAGCTCTAAGATTCATTTCCATAGAGTCCTGCTAATTTCTTGTATCATCAGATCAGTTTAATCCTGGTTCCATTTGATGGGAATTTTCCACACTGGAAAAAAAATAATAACAACAAACAACTAGAAGCAACGATGACAAGAGAAACTGTGCAGACAGTTGATGGCATGTTCCTGACCGCCTGGTCCTTCTGCAGCTTCTGTCTGTGACTTGGAGAAGCACTTCAAGAGTTTAACTCTTTTCAAGGACGTGTACACTTCCTATACTAAACAAAAATGTCAGATTGCATCTCTCTTCTGGAGGAAAGGCAACCCAAAACTCCAGATTCCTTTTGTAGTTATTGGTGCATCAGCAAAAGGGATTCGTAGGGTGAGTCGTGTGTCGTAGGAATTTATTATTAATGGATCTAGGCTCCAAAATCCCCCAAATTCTGTGTGCTCGCATCCAAATTTTATGTCATTCTCAATCAAAGATACTGATCTTTGAGACCTCTGCTCATGATACCTATTGAAAAGGGGCTGAAGATTTATAATTACTGGGAAGTTACCGGAGAGAAGGTCAAATACAAACACACTTACCCTCAGAGACATCCCTTCAAACACACACAGCATGGCTGCAGCTGTAGAAATCACTTCTTCTTCTCATAATTTACTTTCTGTGGCCGTGAATGAATTTTGAGAGTTGGCAAGCAATTATATTATCTTTTTTTTTTGGTTGAAAAATGCCAATTTGTTTATATCAGTATTTTTTTTCCCCAGAACGTGTTTGCTTTGAGAATGTTGTCACCACGAATGTCAATTGAAAAAGAAATATCAATGTTTTTCCCTTCAAGAAAATGATAAATGTTATTGTTCTGCTTGCAAGTGTCTTTTTGTTTTCAAATGTAAACTAATTTTGCAGGAACTATATGTTGTGGTCTAAACTGCAACAGGGTCTTTCTTCGTTATTAAAATGAAATTACTTAGCACATTCAAATTAGTTTTCCCTACTGGTTTTGTGGTTTGAGATTATTTTCTAGATGCTTCTTTCTTTCCATTCATTTCAAGTGGGGAAAAATCAGAGAATCATAGAATGGTTTTGGTTGGAAGAGACCTTTAAGATCATCAAGTCCAACCATTAACCCAGCACTGCCAGGACACCACTAAACCATGTCCCTCAGCACCTCACCTCCATGTCTTTTAAATACCAACATGTTTCAGTATCTGAAAAATGTTTAGGAACTAGGAAAGTCACATCTTCCTCTGCACCTATTTCCCACAGATGAGCAATGTACAGAGGCACGTTGAGGAAAAATTGACTCACCCGAAGACTCGTGAGAAGAAACACGGGTTCTGTGCCCACAGTCCCATGCTCCTCTATCACCCCAGTGCTGAATCCCGTTGCCACAAAGAGCTGCAAAAGCTCCCATAGTCATCTGGATGATTACTTGTAGATTTTGACAACTTGCTGTAACTGTTGAACGTTACGTTAATCTCACAGGAAAGGGCTTTGAGTTTAGGGGACAGATGTTTGTAATATGTACGTATTGATTACAAAGAACTCTTGGGCCCCACCCCATAGGCAGCTGCATTTCATTGTAAGGAAAGTCACTTTTTTTCCCCCCAAGACCCACCCTGAGGACAGTTACAAAACAGAAGGTCTACCTGTGGTGCAGCTCTGTGAAGAAACCATGGTGTGAGTCCCTTCACCTCTCTGTGCTTCAGCTTCCTTACCTGTAAAATGTGTCCATTGCTATTAAAGGTCTTTCGCAAGGTGTTTGGAGCTTTTCCTGCTCAAGTGATAAGATTTGGTTTCCTAATCAATGACTGTGAGAAAGAACAGAGAGCATGAACTCTAGCCTGGAATAAATAACTCCACCGTACCAGCACCGGGCAGGGACAATGTGAGAAATACACTTCAAATGAAGTCACCTAAATGTCAGTTCGCACCATTCTCCTGTGTATCATTGCCCAGATTGGATGTGATGGGAAAACATTCCCCACCCCGGCTCTCACGGGCTGGTCAGAGATAACACCCTTGTATCCCGAGGCTTTCTGGTAACATCATATCGGTGTGACTGGGCTGGTACGGTCGTTCTCAAAGGGCTGAGAGAAGATGACCACATCTGTTATTCTTACTGCATCCAGGCCACACTGCAGAGCCCAGCGTGGAGAGCTGGCTCTTGGAAACCACCTCTGTTCATGATTACAACTATTTTCTTTAGAAAATACTTAATGACCAGCGTGTATTAATTTTTCCTTCCCTGTAATCAAGGTTAGCTAACATTTTCATGTGGTAATCTTTTTCATAAGTTCCTGGACATAAATCACTCGTCAAAGAGAGTCTGGTGGTTTGGGAACAGCAAACAGCCACCCGAAACGCCATTGTGTTGGCCAAAGGTTGTGTGTGGGCCAAAGGTTGTGTGTGCTCTTCTCTCCCCAGTTTTAAATAGCAGCAGAAAAATTAGTCCATCTGCGGTGTATTGCTGGGTAAAGTGCAGATAAATGGCATTTCTGAGGTGGTGGTGTTGGAACGGGAGGGTTGGTGCAAGGGTCTTTGGGGGCACTGTTTTTTTTGCACCCCTGAGTAAAGCAAACCTTAGTCTGATGGAAGCCCCAGTTTGGAAAGGGTAAGAAATCATGGTGAAAGTCACTGGGATTGGAACAGGCTGCCTAGAGACTTTGTGGAATCTCCTTCTCTGGAAACTTTCAAAACCCTCCTGAATATGATCCTGTGCAATCCATACTGGGTGAACCCAATTTGGCAGAGGGGTTGGATGAGATGATCTCCAGAGGTCTCTTCCAACCCCCACCATTCTGTGATTCTGTGATTGTACTAGTTTGGGTGTTACAGTCTGTTTCTTGTCCAAATGCAAACTGAGCATGAGGGAGGTGTTGGACATCACCACTCTGCTCTAGTCACCAGGTACAAAGTTTACGTTTGAAAACCAAACAGTGAAAAAGTGACATCATACATCTAGGCTGTTCAGTTGGACTGTTAAACCATAACAACAAACGGATGTTCTTACTCAGACCAAGGTTTACGTGGACTAGGACATGCAGGAAGGTTATTCCAAACTAACCAAAAGCATGACTTTGAAAAGAATTCACAGGACATCATTAAGGCCTTTCCTTCACCAAGGCTTAGGGTGGTCCATGGGATTAGCTCACCCAGTTTATATTTTCACTGTGAGCTATATCACACCAGCTTTGCCCTGTGCTCTCTACAAGCAGCTCAAAGTCACACTTCTCTGGTGCAAGCTTGTGTCCAAGGGAACAGACCACAGATAACCAGTCCATACACAATTAAGGAACAGGACGAGAAAGCTGGAGCTTGGTTCTGGCCCCAGATCTGCTCATGGAGTTGGGAGCTATGCCACCAGGCAGGGAAAAGGGAGAGCGAAGCCTTGGGGGACCATGTACTGGCAGCATCACATGAAGCATGAGGGACACTTTATGCTACAGCAAAGCCTTCGGCAAACACCAGCTGGTGAAGGAAGCTTGGTGTGATCATGGTCAATCTGCAAATTCATAGAAGAGAATCATAAAATCAAAGAATATTTTGGGCTGTAAGGGACCTTTAAAGACCATCTGGTCCAACCCCCCTGCAGTGAGCAGGGATAATTCATTATGTTTTCCTTCCTGAGTTCACCAAAACCACTAGTAAGCTTCAGACTGCTCATCTCATAATAATAGCAGGACACCCAACATCACCTAGGTGAGGATGGACCATATCTAAAGTCTGCTTTGCTCAAAGGATCCCAGCACCTCATCGGGGCCTTGGCAGGTGGTTTGTACCTAGTGAGATCATAGGTCGGAAAAGACCTTAAAGATCATCTAGTTCCAATGCTCCTGCCATGGTCAGGGACACTTCCCACTAGACCAGGTTGCTCAAAGCCCTGTCCGACCTGGTCTTGAACATATCCAGTGAGGGAGCACCCACAGCTTCCCTGAGCAACCTGTTCCAGTGTCTTGCCACCCTCAGAGTGAAAAACTTTGTCCTAATATCTAATCTAAATCTCCCCTTTTCCAGTTTGAAGCCATCATCCCTTGTCCTGTCACTACAAACCCTTGTAAAAAGTCCCTCACCAGCTTTCTTGTAGG
Organism: Ceryle rudis; assembly: GCA_033439905.1. NCBI lineage: Eukaryota > Metazoa > Chordata > Aves > Coraciiformes > Cerylidae > Ceryle > Ceryle rudis. The sequence continues at coordinate 37,998 of JAAGNO010031052.1, forward strand.
TCCCCTTCAGATACTGGAAGGCTGCAATAAAGTCTGAATTCCCTCAACCCATCCTTGTAGGAGCAGTGCTCCAGCCCTCTGATCATCTTCAGGGCCCTCCTCTGGACCTGCTACAACAGATCTATGTCCTTCATGCTCACATCCATTATTTAAAGCCCTGTAAGCACCACAGAAGTCTAACTGTTTCTCATTGGATGTTGCCTTCACCTGGTCAAAAACTTCATTGAGTCCAACAAAAACCTGTTCAGCAGGAGCTCCAAGAGTCTTAAAACACATGTTACTGAGACATGAGACCTAGTCCTGGCCTAGCATGCGGTGCCTGTTACAGTTCCACTCCACTCCACTAACTAGGCAGAGAGCTACTAAAACATAACCCCGAGTTTATGATGTTAAATCTGTTGTAAATCTGTCATGGCCATTCAGGCGCTCACATATGACTGTGGAAAATATGTTGGCTTATGGTTTGATAGCAGCAGATGGGCACTTCACTATTGTTTCATCATCATAAACCTCAGGGAAACGCTTAGTTACAATGATCTGAACTCTGCAGGACAGATCTTTGGCTGGTGTAAAGTGGCCCAGAGCCAGGGAAATCCATGGAGCTCCGTCAATATAAACCAGCTGAGGACCTCATCCTGCTCTTCCAATCACCATCTCATAAGGGATTTAGGGATGTGGTTTAGTGGTGACCTGGCAGTGCTGAGTTAACGGTTGGACGTGATGATCTGAAAGGTCTCTTCCAACCAAAACAATTATGTGATTCTGTAAGGAGATAAGAGGGGTCATCCTGGCTCGGGTTGGAGGTTCATCTATTTCAGTGTTCTCTTCCTGCCAGGCATAAGCTTCAGAAAAAAACAGAAGAATGGAGCAGGAGTTACCTTTTTGCTAGATACAAGTTTCCAGCTTTTGGTGGCTGGTGAGTTAGGGGCATCCTGTGCCAAATGATCCCATTTAAGAGCCACTGACAACTTTGTCTCCACGACTACTTTTGTTCACTTTGAAAAAGTCATTTGTACCTATGTCAAGTGTGCAGTCCAACCCTACAGAAGATGAGCATGTAGAAATAGAATCCCCTGTCCTCCTTCCTAGCACTGGATTTTTAGCTCTCCTGGCTTGCATTTTGAAATCCCCTACACTCCAAAACCATTTTCCATTGATATCATCCATGCACGGTTCACTCTTGCCATCTAGTCAAGTCCAAGTCCATCCCAAGGCAGTTTCTGCTCTCCATAATGCTTCCCTTCATCTTCCCAAATTTCAGTTCTTCTTCGCTCATCCCCCAGACCGTAATCCCCTTCACCTCCATCCTCTGTGTCTATTTACTGGAAAGCTACAGGAGGGAGGAGTTGGACTAGGTGACCTTTAAAGGTCCCTTCCAACCCAAACCATTCTATGATTCTAAACCTGTCTTCTCCAGGCTGAATATATCCAGATCCTTCAGCCTATCCTTGTATTTCACACGCTCCAGCCCCTTGACTCTCTTTGTGGCCTCCTCTGAACAACCCAGGTTTCACAATCCCTTGACAAAGACCCAAGACGGGGCCCATCGAGCAGCAGACAGCAGAGGACACTGCTGACTGTTCTTGATGCATCCAAAAAGTCCCATCCTTTCTGATTTTTGACCAACAATTTTTAACACTCAATGCATATAAAACCCCTGGTAAGAGTGATGTTTTATTTCATGCTTGCATACAGCTCCTAGCCAAATGCGTTGCCTGGTCATGACCAAGCTCAGCAGTAGTAGCAATGATAATTATACTGGTAGCAATAATTATTATTCATAATAATAGAACATTGCCACCTGCAACAGCTAATAATAATATGAGCTGGCAATACTCTCACATGCTGTTCTAGGAGCAGTGGGAATATGTCATTTCAGTGATGGATATTTGCTCTTGCTGCTTCGAGTCCAGAAAATATGTAGGGTTTTGGCCTCTGGTCCTTATTAAATCCCTGAAAAACATTGTGGCAAAAACCTCATGATGCTGTCTGTGTTTAACTAAGATTTTCAGGGCCCCATTTCTGGTGAACTTGTTTCTTTACAAGGGGATAAAACTTATTTGAAACTCACAGAAATTTTTCTTAATAAAAAAAAGGGGGGGGGGGGGGGGGTTAAGAAAAGTTGTGATATTTTCCGTGAACTTGCCTTCATTTATAGATGATAGGATGAGAGCTCTGAAGCTGGTTAAGATTTCTGGATGTCAAATTTTAACAATTTTAACAGTAAAAAATGATCTTTCTTTTCTAGGGGAACCTGCTTTAGCATGGAGGTTGAATGAGATGATCTCCAGAGGTCCTTCCAACCCCTACCACGTTGGCATTCTGTGATTTTTTAACACGAGCCACCTCATTTTAACATGAAGCCACCTCATCACCCCCAGTGAACTTGGGTTATGGGTCTACATTTTCATCCAGCTGCTCTACGCTGGACTCATGTATCATTGTTTCCCAGGGAGCTCCTTTGAATGACCCAGGGAGAATCAGCCAGGTTGTGTCTCAAGAGTTTGCTTTGAGTCTCTTCCCCATGTGAAAAGCTGGGATATAGGCAGTGGTGGGAGCAACCTCCAGAGAGAAAAGAGACCGGATTTTGGCTGAAGGAGCCAGCAGGATTCTGGTGTTATCTAAGTGAAGCTTAAGTTGAATGAATCATGGAGTGGGTTGGGTTGGAAGGGACCTTAAAGACCTTCTCATTCCAATCCCCCTGCCATGGGCAGTGACACCTCCCATTAGGCCAGGTTTCTCCAAGCCCTGTCCAACCTGGTCTAGAACACATCCAGTGATGGGGAAATTAATCTCCTTTTCTTTAATGTAATAGATATTCTCTGTGGGCACAGTCATGTTGACATACAACTCTTTTTTTTTTTTTTTTTAAAAGCCTTAGAGGATCTTTACCTCAATGATAAAAAAAACCCAAACAAAACAATACCTCTACCTGAAAAATATCCTCCTAATAAATTTTGTTCTCTCCATGCTTCCTCTTCTCTTTTAGCAGAAACAGACCCCGAAATTGAGAGCAGAACTCTTGTGGACACCAAGGAGTGTAAAACAGAGCCATAGAGAAGTTGCATGAAGGTCTGGGTGTAATGACATCCCAAAAGCTTGGAGAAGAGACTAAAAGAAAGCTCAGTCTGTACATGTCTTGTCTCTATGCTGTGCTAAGCATCCACCAAGACCACTGCTGGAAACAGGATAAAAAGTGAGCTGGATCTCTCCTCTCCTCTCCTCTCCTCTCCTCTCCTCTCCTCTCCTTTCCTCTCTCCTCTTTCTTTTTTTTTTTTTCTGCTCTTTCTTTCTGCGTTTTTTTGTTTTTTTTTTTTGTTTTTGTGTTTTGTTT
>JAAGNO010031053.1:9668-21939 GCA_033439905.1 Ceryle rudis
AGCCATTTCCTCCTGTCCTATCCCTTGTTCCTTGGGAGAAGGGACCAACCCCCACCTGGCTCCAACCTCCTGTCAGGAAGTTGTCGAGAACAAGAAGGTCTCCCCTGAGCCTCCTTTTCTCCAGGCTAAACAACCCCGTGTTTCTTAGGTGCTCCTCACAAGACTTGTGCTCTAGACCCTTCCCCAGTTTTGTTGCCCTTCTCCGGACATGCTTCAGCCCCTCAATGTCCTTCTTGGAGTGATGCACTCAAAACTGAACCCAGGATTTGAGGTGTGGCCTCCCCAGTGACCAGTACAGGGGCACAACCCCTGCCCCAGTCCTCCTGGCCACACCAGTGCTGATACAAGCCAGGATTCTGGTGGCCTTCTTGGCCACCTGGGCACACGCTTGCTCGACCAACACGCCCAGGTCCTTTTCCACCAGGCAGTTTCCAGCCTCTCTTCCCCAAACCTTTACCCATTGAAGAGTATGCTCTTCCAAGCCATGACCAGTCAATTTCTCCAGGAGAATGCTGGACAAACATCTTCATTATGAGGCTTTAGTTTTAGCTGTGGTTCACTTTTCTCTGCACTGACTAACTGGTGCCCTGCCATAGGGCCTGTGCACAACAGGACTCAAAGCAAAGAGTCTTCAGGCTGAGCTGGATACCTGTTCAGCCACACTAGTAAGAAAGACATAATTTTTCTTCCTCACTAAAAACCTGTGCAAAGCCAGAGAAGCTTTACTAAAACAAGTGAAATTGATGAGAGAGATGGAAATTCAAACTCAACTCCCTCTGCTGATGCTGCTAAAACATACCTGTCAAAGCTCTGGTGCTTGACTTCCTGCTCCTCTGGAGCCCCTTCTCTGCCCAGATGTGGATGACATACTCCATGCCTGGCTTCAGATCCTGTATGGTGATGATGTCATCTTCACTTCCCGCCTCTATTTCCCTGGTGTCCCCATCAGCTGAGGTGTATCTCACCATGTACCTGTCTATGGGAGCCTCAACTTTATTCCATGAGACAGTGGCTGTATCTTCTGTCACTTGCTCCATTGCCACATTGCTTGGACTATCAACTCCTGAGAGAACATTGCAAAGTGCAGGATTATGAAACTCATGCTGAATCAAAGCATTATGATACCATTCACAACACATGCACATTTCCTTCAGTTTTAACTTGCTGCTTTGGCCAGCTAAAACACGGAGTCACCTTGGTTCCCCTTACAGCCCCAAGAAAGATAAAAGCATCCATGAGAAACCGGCACGGTCAGAGTGGGGAGAAACCAGGACTGTTCTACTGTTTAGAAGAAACTTTCCATTTCTGTTGGTAGGAAGAGCTTGCAGGCTACCTGCTTCACCTTCCGTGGGTACCAACCTGAGCATCACCTCACTTGCCCTCCTCACAGCACCAAGTATAGGCCCCATCCTTCTGCTGCCAGCCTTTTGGTGCTCCTCCCTTTCTACCTAGCCTGCAGACCTGTCTCGCAGACTCCCCCAAAGCTCCTGCTATTTTAGGTGGTGTATCAGAGTTTAGCAGTAGCTCCTGCAATAGCTGGTATTTGTCTTAGTCGCACCTCCCGAATCCCAGGGGTTACATAAGAATATGAGCAGGATTACTTACTGTGGAGTTCCACCCCCCCCCCCTTCCCTTTTAAGAAGTTTTTCAGCCCCTGCGTCTATGAAGAATAGCCTGAAAACACAAGCCAAGGGCATTCCTGAAGGAAGAGCAGCCTTACAATGGTGGTGCGGCAGCTGTAGCTCTTGTTTTAAATAAATTTTCTTTTAATGGCATAATTTACAAGACAACCTCAGGAATGTCAGGCCTCATTTGGGATTTTTCAGTCTTTGCGTGCAGCACACCTACCCCTTTGTAAGGGAGCTGAATTTCAGAGTTTCCAGAATCTTACAGGTAGAATGAGGATTCAAAATTCTTCAAGCTCTCTTTTGCAATATAATAGCTACAAAATAGTCCGTTATTTTTTTTTTTTTAAAGAGCATGAAGTATAAACAAACCAACAGGTTTTCCAGATCTGCTTAAAAATTGAGATCTGAAGTGGCTAAGCTGCCAGTTACAGACAAAAAAACAAACAATCAAGTAACAGTAGAACTTGTTAGGCTTTCTGAGCTGTACTGAGGATACAGAGTAGATGTCAGCTTAAAGATGCTTCTGTGCTCTCTCCATGCTGGAGACAACTACATCTGAGTCAGGCTTTGTCACAAGATGGACAAGCAGAACAAAGCTTCAACCTTTAAGGGCCAGAAAGTAGCTGAAGTCCCTTGAGTCACTTCACAGGTTAAAAGGTGAAGACTCAAACTACCACAGCAATGCCAGCATTGTGCCACTGTGCAGCCCCTGGGACGAGCACAGCTTCACCTCCACGGGGCAGGTGTATCAGACCACAGCACAGGCTGGGACTACAGCCCCTAGTGAAAATGCAGGCCTGGCAATGGTGTGCTGATCTGCTCCACCATCCAACTGTTCTGTTCCATCTGATGAATAGAAAAACAGTGCTGGAGCCAGGCAACACAGGAAGGAAGAAGAACCTGTCCTTTTCCTTATTGCTCCTGAGCTGAGACCAGACAAATCATCATCAGTGAATAGCTGTGAGGCAGTCAGCAGCAGCTGCCCAGAGGATCCACGGGGAAGGGCCATACCCAGACCCCAAATGGTGGGTGCTAGGTCATCCTGTCAGTGATGTCGTTAGGGAAGCCATGAGCCAGCAAACTTAGAGTTACTGCTGGACCTAGATCTGAGCCTGTTATGACACAGCGGCCAGCCTTACTATGCTTATCCTGGATCTGGCTGGAGCTGTTAGTCAAGTTAAGCTCAGGTGAAGTTACTGTAGGTTTAAAAACCAAGGCGAAAGACTGAGCTAGGGTTAGGTTTAGTATACAATATAGACAAGCTTATAGACAAGATATAAGCAGATCTGGCTGTAGATGACACATGAAGAAGCAGCCAACTGTGCACTTTTTGTGCTGCAATCCTGACAGATCTGTCCCCAAACACTGCAGGAACATCACTACCATGAGAAAAAACCCACAAAACTTTCCACATACCAGTCCTACCACTCACTGAGGATGGCTTCCCCTCTGTATCATCTTTCACAGGTATGACAGTGACCTCGTACTCTGTGCCAGGTTTCAGGCCTACAAAGAGCACAAGGGAGTATTACCAACAATTAGGGAAGAGAGTTATTTTTCTTAAATAAAGCTGTTTTGTTTAATCTATTCAATTCTGAGTTTGTAGCAGAGAAGAAATTAAAGTTTAGATTTCTATTTAACTTCCTTTAGCCTTGAGAATGACTTGATAGCGCTTTTGGTCCAGGCTTGCCCTTAGGGTATATATTGGCTATAGCAAGTAGAGATTTACATAACATCAGTGTTACCAGCTCTGAAACAGAAAAATACACTTTATTCCTAACAAGGACAGAAGAAAGCTGAATTAATATGCCTTGAAACTTGATATCCACATAGAAACTTTCCGCCTGGGGAGACATCCATCATTATAGGATAGAGAAATCCCAATAGACCTCAGCCTGGCAAGCACGAGGTGAAGGAAAACTGGCTATTCACACATGAGAGAAGAGTCATCTCAGGACTATGGTCTGACTCTTAATCACTCCTGCCACTTTTCCCTGCCCCTGCCCAGTTTAGAATACCCACAAGTACTCACCAGTCATGATGTACCTGCTCTTAGGGTCACTGCTTTTGGGCACCATGACTTGTTTCTCATCCACCTCCACCAGGGATCTGAACTTCAGCTTGTAATAATCCACATCTGTTGGTGGATTCTCCCACTCCACTTCCAGGGAGTGTTCCATCTCCTCCGTCACCCAGATGGTACTGAGTGAAGACAAGACTGGGAAGGACAGCAGAGGCCCATGAGGAAGCAGCATCAGCACAAAAAAAGTAAATATAAGATGGGAAGTTGCTAAACAGTCCTCCTCCCTGCCCAGTTGCCTGCTCTGAGACCAGTGGGATTTTCCTCATCCAAACTCAAGAGTTAAGGGAGTACAGCACAATCACTATTTCAACAGGCTTAGTTTTATCCTCAGTAACACTGCAACTTGTGAGTTTTCTGGCTTTCAGCTCCCACCTGTTGTGCTAAAAGCAAGAAACATGTCAAAATAACCAAACTTTTCACTGTTTTTTTTGTTTTGTTTTGGGTGGGTTTTTTTTTTGCCAAGGACAGGCAGACAGCATAGTATCAGCTGCTAACAAAATGCCATTTCAGTTCTTGAGAGACTGCTTCCAATATGAAGTCTTTCCACATTCAGCCTTCTAATCTCGGTAGCATCAGGCTCGTTCAGTCCTGGGAAGAGACCATGGGGAAAACTCACTGTTGCAGACATGTTTGGCACATGAATACTTAGGAATGGCATCCTGCCTACTTTAAAGTCCCTTCTGCATCCAGTCAAACAGTGTGTTATTCTTAACAACATGCTGGCTTTATCTTGTATGCTTCCATTTCTGCTTCTTCCAGCAGGTGACATTATAGATACCTTGAAATTCAGGGATGTCAATGCAAGTAGGATTTGGACAAGATAAAGGCAAAGAGAGGAATCAGATCTAATAATACATATGCGGGAACAGATTCTCCAGAAAAGGACAATGACAGAAAACTGCAGCTGAGGCTGGGAAGAAAAAGTGCTCTCCAGCACTCAGATAGGAGGTTACAAATACGCAAAGCCAAACAATTCACTCCACTTGGATTAATCCGACTTTAAAGATCTACAACTTCTGACTCAGAAGAAAATCCTGCCTGCTCCTACCTGTACTTGCTTCTAGATACTTGGGCTCACTGGCAAGTCCCTTCTGCACATGATGAAGTGCGATGTTGTATGTGGTGCCAGGGTGGAGACCCACGATCTCATAGCTGAGCTGCTCTTTGGGCACGTGGACTTGTTTCACCAATGTCGCAGACCCTGCTGGGTAATAGCTAATGAGGTAATGATCCACATCAGTCACCGGATCCCAGCTGACAGCCAGCAAGTTCTCCGTGGAGTTCAGCAGCTGCAGGTTCTGAGGAGCAAGCACTAGAAGAGAAGCAAAGAAAACATTGCAATGAGAATGATGTCTTGTCACAGGGCCAAGAAAAAACTTTTTCCAAACCCATTTTGAATACAGAGAGAATGCAGAGCTGGAACTCCCAGTCTGCAGTCATCTAGGATTTGTCCTTGTCAACAGCATATAGAAACATAGAAACACAGAAATGTCTGGGTTGGAAGGGACCTCTAGAGGTCATCTAGTCCAACCCCCCTGCTGAGAGCAGGTTGCTCAGAGCTTTGTCAAGCCCCAACTTGAACGTCTCCAGGGATAAATACAAACGAATCCTGCAGTCAGTAACAAATACAATCATTTCCTGGATTACTTTTTTCAGCTTGTAAACCCACACTGGCATGAGGAAAATTCTCACATAAAGCTGTCCCTTCCAGTGTCTCTGGGAAGGGAAAGACAAGCCAAAACCTTCTTGACATATCACTGTCAGAGTTATATCAAGATGTCAGTTGGTCTCCCAAACCAAGGAACACAGCTTCTTCATGACAGAGGTAGAAAACTGAGCTTTTATACTGATGGAAACTTACACTTGCTGGCTGGAGGAGACCTGGACAAACATGCTCCATGTAATAAATTGCAGGACACCAAGAGTGCCTTAACCTTTTTGCCACAAGACTGACAGCTCATCAGTGTCTTGAAGCAGTCCTTGAAAGCAGCCAATGTAGAACATCTGTTAGAAAGTTTCTTAACCTGATTTTAATCACAAGTGAGCACATCATAAACTGATCAACCCACCTACTAGCTGTATGTCATCAGCAAGGCACTAACTGATAGCAAAAAATAGAGAGGAGGCACTTATAAAAAGAGGCATGTGTCAGCAACATTAGGTCAGATAACATCATGAGATGAGACTCTTTTCACTCAAAAGGCAGCATTTATTCCCTTATGTAACTCACAGCTCTCACCGAATTCCACCCTCAATATGTGCATGCCAGTGCTTTTGATGGAAACTGTACAAAACCTGCATGGGATTTGAATAATCCAGCTGTGCAGTAAAATAATAAAGAACCTAAACACATACGGGGTGGTTTATCCCTTGTCTAAGCATAGTTCAGAAGAGGATTGTATCTGCCTCTCTGAAGAGGAGAGATGCGGGGTAAGAAACCAGGATCACCTGTTTAGGACAATACCCAGGACAGTTTGTGCTTTTGAGCAGGGCATTTGGAGGAGTTCTTGCCAGGGACTCTCTAGCCCAGGGGGATCCATTTTTGGAACATGTTTTTTTACTCTGCCCTGGTATGCACCAGAGCCATCCTCTCCAACCGACGTGTCAAACCCAAGCACTTCAGCACATGATAAAAACTAGCACTGCCTGGATTTGGTAACCCTTGAGGACCTCCTCTTCTTGCTCTCTGACAGCAGATGACCTCCTAGCCTGAAGTGAAAGGCACAGCACTAATTACTGAGGTGAGTTGGCACAGCCCATGACCGCTTGTTCTATCTTGCATCATTCTGCTCACTCTCATCAATCTCTCTCTCTCAGGCAGCTTCTCCTCCAGCTGAAGCAAGCAGGAATCGAGCAGGACATTTATAGATCCAGCACTGGGCTGAGAGCTCACACAGGGGCTGACTGGAAATCCTGGCTCTCCTGAGAACAGCAGAGTCCCACTTTATTTTTTTTTCCAATTTCCTGATTACAGCACCAACACAAAGTCTACCTGGTTAAATGAATGTTGTGCTGAGATACTAAAAAGCTATTTTTGTGGATACTCTTGTTTTGAACTTTTTTATTCATCTTCAGATATCCCACAGCACTATTCTGGAGTGCCAATAACAAAAGTCCAGAAAGAGCACAGGCCAAGACCTGCTGTTCCATGTGTCCTTGTCCTCTATTTTCCCTTTGGAGGGAATTGCAAGATATTAATTATACTTTTGCACGCTTAATAGTAACTTCTAGGTGTTCAGATGTTCCCATCACCATGGCAATATACAACATAATATGTCATGATCTAAGACATCAAAAAAAAGAATGTAGTAATAGCAATAAATAAAACCTGTACTTAGTGTAAATCTCCCAGGATGCAGAAATCTAACCCAGATTGGAACAGAAAAGGCAGTTTGACACCTATGGAAGAGGAGCATTTGGCTACAGTTGCTGAGATGGGAACTACTTGCTTTTGAGGAGGAAATGTGTAGTGCTCTTTTAAATAAAAAGTGAGCCTCTAAGCAAACAGATTAAGCCTGAGAGGGGAGCGATGATGCAGAGCAGAAAAGACCTGTGAGTAAGGTCACTGCAAACCCTTACAGAGCAATGCGTGGTGCTCAGTGTGTGGCTGTCACCTACTTCTCCTTCATGAAGGGTGTGAAAAATGAGGCCAAGCAGTGATGTGTTGAGAAGGAAAGGTGGCTTCCAGGGTAAAAGGCCTAGTGCTGAAGCCTGGAGTATCAGCTTGTGCTTATAGGCAGACTATAGGTTTTTCAAAATTAAACAAAAACTCCTGGACGCACACCTCAAGGTCAGCTCAGTCAGGTCTTCTCAGGCAAATCCTACTGCCTTGTAACAAAGCAGGATAAGGGAGAGTTTGACAGGGACCACACTTCAAAGGGAACTTATTTAAAGGATTTTATACATCCTTTGTCTCACAGGTTTTATCAAATCAACTGCCTTATCAGCAAGCAGTGCAGTGCAGCAAACATGATTTTTCCCTTCTGTTGTCCCATTTTTATGTCAAGAATGAGACTCTGGCTCTCTTTAATTACAACCTCCATACCCAGTTTTGCTCTCTCCTTCAGCTGCTGCACACACACCTGTGGCTAGGGCTACTTTTAACTATGTTTCCACCTTTCTCCAATTCTAAAACATTTTCTTGTTGATAAGGTCCAGTCAGCAACCCCTAACCCAGCAGGAACTCAGAGGAACACGGTGAGCCCAGGCTTGGCTTACCTACAGGATTAACCCAAGTGTTTATGGGAGGCAGAGAGGGAAACTCAGAATGCAAGAAAAAAGGGAGAAATATCTCAGAGGCACATCTTACCCTGGGAGCAGTCAAGGCCAAAGAAGCCATCATGGCAGTAGCACTCTCCTGTGTCACAGAACCCATTGCCACTGCAGTCCCCAGGACATCGTTTCTCACTGCAGTCCTCTCCGATGAACTCCTCGTAGCACTGGCAGATGCCTCTGGCTGTGTCACAGACCCCACTGCCACTGCAGTTCTCAGGGCAGAGCTGCTGGCTGCAGTCCTCACCGAAGTGAGGCTCATCACAGATGCACTTCCTACCATCACAGCGCCCGTGGCCGCTGCAGTGGCTGGGGCAGGTGGGGTGGGAGCAGTCGCTGCCCTCCCAGCCCTCGGCGCACTTACAGCTGCAAGTCTCAGGAAGGAAAGTCCCGTGGGCACTGCAGTGCGAGACACCTGGCCAGGGTGGCACTAAGATGCATGACAGTGAGTGTGGTACATACAGAGGAGAGAAAAATAATTAAAAAAAAGAAAAAAAAAAAAGTTAGGAACATAGCAAGGGACATGTAGTGCAAAGGTGTGTTCAAGGGAATTAAAGGGAAAACATAAATATCACTGGAAAATAGGGGCTGAAAAAGACTTGAAGGCATCAACATCTGCCCCAGGTCCAAGGATGACCAGCTCCACCCTTGACTTTCCCAACACATTTGTCTGTAGTTGACCAGAATGCAGAGTCTACAACCACCTCAGAGAGTCAATTTAAAAGAATCAATTTGAAAGCTTTTCACAGAATGGTTTGGGTTGGAAGGAACCTTGAAGATCCTCTAGTTCCAATACCCCTGCCATGGGCAGGGACACCTCCCACTAGGCCAACTGCAAAATTCTGGAGGCCAAAATAAGAAAAGATGGCAGCAGGAAGCACCTCCCTTATCTTCCACCCTCCTGTCCTTCAGAAATTCCTCCATTAAGTCCTCCCACCTATGTGAAACTCAGGAACTTGTTCCCTTCCACTTCCAGAAGATGCATGGGGAGATCTCCCTCGCAGTTTCAAAAATGGCACGTACTACTGCTTTTTGGGACCTTCAGATTTCCTTTCACATCACACAAACCAGAGCACCATCCCATCTATAGGACTCCAGCATTTTGCTCATGAAGAACTCCCATAACCTTGCCAAATGGCTTCCAGTCCCCAAATCTCTGCAGTAAAAAGGCTGTATCTGGGATGCAAGGACACTGCAACTGTTACTTACTTTGGCTTCCCGCACAGCACTTCTGATTGCTGCAAACTTCTCTCAGCTCTGCCACTTCTTTCTCAAGCTTCTCCATCCTCTCAAGCAGATTCTTGATGTGGGTCAAAGTTTCACAGTCCCCTTTGGGTGCATGCACATGGATGTTGTGCCTAAAGATTATATTCTGCTCTTCATTTTCCTCTACCTCCCCAGGATCTAGCTGCACCCCACTGTTGTCTTCAAGCTGTAGTGGATCTGCTTCCACCTTAATCTTGGAGGATGTGGGCAGGTCAATTTTGTAGGAGTGGCTGAAGGATATTCTTTGACCATGGCTGGTGTACTCGTGAGATGCAGGGTGTTGAATAGCAGATGTCTGAAGAGCACAGCACAGCAATACCCCCAGTGGGAAGGCAAACCGGCCCCGGAAATCCATCTGGCAGGCTTTCAGAGGAAGCACTGACCCCTCAAAACAGCACAGCTGCTTTCAAGAAGAAGAAAGAAAAATTTAAAAAAAATAATCTAAGAAGTGTGATCATAAAGCTGGTTTGCATGATTTCCTAAAAGACAAATTATTTGCTTTGCCCTGATTCAGTACTAGGTTAGTAAGTACCTGGAAAAGAGTCACACTGGATGAATTAGATACAAAGGAGCTTCTAGATCCACTAAGAGCATTGTTTGCAACTTTCAAATACATCCTAGTGTCTTAGTCCACCACAGTTGGTAATTATGCCACAGCACTTTTCACTCCCCTGCAGTTACAATAGACACTGTATCAGTCTCCCAGCTGGATTACTGCTGCGTTTCAGGCATGGGTGGAAATATTTTCAGGAAAGTGTTGAAGGGGATGCCAAGAGTCAGTTTCTATAGGGACTGTAAGTGTAGAACACTTGCTTAAGGAGGGATATCAGCTAAGAGAAGGGGACCACAGAACCAGCGTTACTGGGATAGACTAGACATGTCTGCCTACAGCTGGAAAACAACTCACACCCTTCTGCGACACGCTGTTCAACACCTCATTCCTTCTTCCATCGCTCACAGCCCATGGTTCTGTAAGTGCTCACATGCTGACCTGAGCAAGAGTCAGCCCCAGCCTTAGAGTCCCCACCTCTGCATGCTGCAGACAGAGGAGGGGAGCCGAGTTTCTGTGGAGCTGAGGACAACTGCTCTGTAGAGGCAGGACACAGATCCTCACTAGGCTTCACATGTGAGGGTTTTGAGAGCTGGAATCAACAGCACTTCAGGTACAACTGTCCCAGCGGAGCTGAATCAGCTGTCTTCAGCTTCAAGGGCTCATGCTGATGATTTCTGATTCAGTCCACCACTTCCAGAAGGCCCTTCGGAGTTAAATTTCCAGGTTTTCAGCAGTGGACTCAAATGATACACAATATTAAACCCATCCTCTTCACAGCCTACACTGATATCTGGATTAGGGAAATTTAAACAATTTCCTCCATTTGAAACCAGCGCATTGCCATTTTGTGTGCCTGAAATCCAGATTTACTTGAGGGATTTCAAGTTTATTTTGCTTAGACTTGATTATCCAATTTGTTATCTCAGCATTGGCAAGGCTCATTTAGAAGCTACTAGAGCAAATCTGCTAATGCACGGAGTGAGAGGATGTGTTGTAAACCCACTTATTTTCCTGTACTTTTATTTCAAAACTATCCCTTCATTCTTACTCTGCCTAAATAAAGAAGAGCAGCTTGTTTTCAGGCTGATTAGAGTCACAAAACTAAGACTTAAAAATGAACAATAACTACGTTATTTAACTGCACTGACATTTAGAGGTCCAAACATTTAAAGTCTTCAAGGAAAGTTTTAACAGAAAAAAAAACCCAAAAATGTTTGCTGTAAAAATTTTGTGATGTCAATCAACCAACCAAGAATTTTAAGAAATTAACACCTCATAGACAAGAATAACAGGAAGGAAGAAACTGAGCAAACACAGGAAGAAAGATAAAATGTGAAGTTAGAAACCTAAATTTAATCAGCTGCTTTTCAATGTACATTACTAACTAAATTTTGGCATTAATGGCAGATGTCAATCTGTGCAGGAGGTGATCCAGATTTAGTTAAATACTTAAGAGTTTCACATTACAGGAGACAAATACAAAATGCCACCATATGTGACTTACTAAGTGGTCATGTTACTCATTGCACAAGCAGAAGAAAAAACCCATTATTTAAGTGCTAAATTAGGTAATGTGGTAACTAGAACACATTTGGCCAGTATGTCTCCATAGTAACAGCACATCTGAACTCAGATAACAGTGCTGTCCCAGATAATACTCTCTGAAGTAACAGAGGACTCCACACCTGAAGAATCATATTAAATTTTCAGCTCCTCTGCTATTTCCATTATAATCCCATTTCTGAAAGTCATACATCCTGAGCTATGATGAAAATTAACTGTTTCTGTGAAACACCCTTATACCTCCTAAATGTCTACCAGACCTTTAGAAATATCCTTACCATTAGAATCACACCCTACCACTGGCAGCACAGCTACAGAAAGGTGTCCTTCATCCTCAAAAATATAATTCGTGGGTTGCTAAAAACCAAACAAAAAACCACCACTGGAAATAAATATTATGCCTGCCTATACCTATGCTGCAGGCCACTCTAGTGCATCTATGGGCTTGGGGCAGTGTGGCTGGAAACTGACTGGTGGAAAAGGACCTGGGCACGTTGGTTGAAAGCCACCTGAAGATGAGCCAGCGTGTACCCAGGTGGCCACCAGCATCCTGGCTTAGATCAGCACTAGTGTGGCCAGCAGGACTAGGGTAGGGATCATCCCTTACTCTGTACTGGGCACTGCGGAGGCCACACCTCAAATCCTGGGTACAGTTTTGGGTCCCCCACTCCAAGAAGGACATTGAGGGGCTGAAGCATGTCCAGAGAAGGGCAACAAAGCTGGGGAAGAGTCTAGAGCACAGGTCTCATGAGGAGCAGCTGAGGGACGTGGGGTTGTTTAGCCTGGAGAAAAGGAGGCTCAGGGGAGACCTTCTTGTTCTCGACAACTCCCTGACAGGAGGTTGGAGCCAGGTGGGGGTTGGTCCCTTCTCCCAAGGAACAAGGGATAGGACAGGAGGAAATGGCT
>JAAGNO010031054.1:0-21851 GCA_033439905.1 Ceryle rudis
CAGAGAGCATCTGTTATAGGTCAGTCAGGCTGCCCTGACCCGAAACTGTGACGTTTTGTCAGGAGGGAGCATGAAACTGATTTCCATGGGAAAACCTAAAGAAACAAAAAAGGCTCTAACTTCTTTTTCCTTCATATATCTTACTGGCCACAGCATAAGGTAGATTCCATTCGCTGATGGGTGGTCTGTATTGGAGTCGTCTGGCACTGGCTCTATCAGACATGAGGGAAGCTTCTAGCAGCTTCTTACAAAAGCCACCTCTGTACATACACACACGCCTGCTACCAAAACCTTGCCACACAAACACCAAACAATTTATAAGATATTTCTGAGGCTTCTCCAGGCTAAACAGTCTCAGTGCTCTCATCAACTCTTTGTATGCCAGACACTCCTATCCTTTGATCAGCCTCACAGCCCTTCAATGCACTTGTTGCTACGTGTCCCTGCCTCTTGTGCTGCGGAGCCCAGACCTGCATCCAGTGCTACAGATTGTCCCTTGAACCAGTGTTGAGCAGCAGGCAAGGACTCTCCCTCCTAAACTTACTGGCCACACTTCTTAATGGAGTCCAAAATGCTGTTAGCTGTCTTTGTCATGAGTGTGCATTGCTGGCTTATGGTCAACTTGGCGTCCCCCACGACCCCCAGGGCCTTTTCTGCAAAGCTCCTTTCCAGCAGGTTGACCTTCAACCTGTATTGCTATGTAAAGCTGTTTCCTACCCAGGTGCAGGACTTTGCACTTCCCTTGTTGAACATCATGATGTACCTGTCAGCCCATTTCACCACCTTATCTTTCATACTTTTGGACATGATTTCTGGGCTTATTTGTTCCATGACCTTCTCAGGCACTGATGTATTGTCTCTGTAGTATATATAGTGTTCATTAAAGCCCCCATGCGGAACAGTGCCTGCAAATATGAGACTCTTCCAATTCTCTGCAGGAGGCCTCATTTGTTTCTTCCTCCTAATCAGACGGTCTGTAGCAGGCATACACCACAATGTTGCCCTTGTTCTGCTCTCTAATTCTAACCCTTCTGACTCATCACCAGTCCCAAGGCAGAGTTTTATGTTTTCTAGCTGCCCTTTCATGTAAAGGGCAACCCTCCCTCTTTGCTGTCTTTGACCTAAAGAGCCTGTATCCATACATTGCAGCACTCTAGTCATGTGAGCTATCTCCTGTATCTCTATAGCCCCGTGGGATCACAACTGCAGCTGCACACAGACCTCTAATTCCTCTTGTTTCTTTCCTGTGCTGTGTATGTTAGTGCACTTGAGAGGCACCCAGCTGTGCTTATAGCCCAGAAAAGGAGGGAGAGCTTTGCCCATAATTCTGTGTGTTGAGGACATGTTTATCTGGATATACTTAAGGCAGGACCCCTTCAACTCTGTGTTATTATTTACAAGGTCCCTACTGCTTACATCTGTCCAGAATATTCCTTATTTAAAGCTCTCCTCACCATGTTGGCCAACCCAAGTAAAGATGTTGTTGCCCCACTTAAGTGGATCCAATCTCTTCCTAGAAATCCTTAAGCCTCAGAAAGGGTCCTGTGGTCATAAAACCAAGAAATCCTTTTACCAACACCACTGTGAAAACCAGTTGTTTACCTGCAGGGTCCATCTGCTCCTCCTCATGCCCTTTTCCCTTACTGGCAGGGTCAAGAAGAACATCATATAGACACTGTGGGAACTTGACCATCACTGCCAGGGCCATCTAGTCAGGCTTGATACCCTCCTTATCATCCCTGGTGCCTTCATGAAAAAGCATCAGGGAATAAAAGCCTGAGGGCATAGCAAGCCTTGGCAATGTTTCTGCAACATCCCAGATCAGCATAAATCTTCCTAGATGGTGGGTGATGTTGGTAGATGAGGGTCTTTGTCTCCAATAGCAGGGAGTCTCCCATTACTATGATCTGTTACTTTCTTCTGGTGCTTTTGCATGGCTCAAGCTTAGCTCACTTGGGTGCTTTCTTGAACAGAGTTCCCAGACTTTTGTTGGCTATGAGGGCACCGAATCTATTCTGTAATTGTAAATCTTGAAGTGGAGCGGGAACCTTCTCAAAGTCACAAGGTTCTAGTCTTCACCATCCTGGGAATGTCTGCTTCTCACTCTGACAGGCACAGACTGCCTGACCCTTCTTCAGGATAGTTGATGGTTGAAGTGTTTGAAGCATCAGTGCAGGAAAAGATCTGGTCAAAATCTTGTAGCTTTCCTGTGGTGGTGTTTGTTAAGAAGAACAGACTTACTTCCTTGACTCAAGACACTTGGATCATGATGGATCATGCTGAATATGGCCATTCATTCAAAAATCTAGAAAACAGAAATCTAGGCAATATTATAAGTATACATTTGCTTCCTGTGTAGGCTTATGGGTAGTCAGAAAACTAAGGTTATCCAGTAGAAACCTACTTCAGAATTCAGCTGCTTCAATCTGGAACTCTGTCAATCTATTGCAGCAGTCTGATATTGTGGAGTACGCATTGAGTGTTGTTCAGACCACAGAATTTTACAGCTGCTTCTATGTCTAGAACAGGAAACTGTTCTGTTTTGGTTTGGTTTTTTTTATCAGTATTAGGGCTAGAAGGAGAATGTGCTCATCACTGTGAGCCTAGCACAACTATGGGGTCTTTGACAGGAATCTAAACACAAAGCCCTAGACCTGAGAGGCAATTACATTATTCCTGTACTAACATAATGCTCCTGTGTGAGGGTTCTTGTAATATATTCCTATATTAGGATAATTCAAAATGGGAAGGACAGCAGCAGCTCATCTAGTCTAACCTTGTGTTCTATGGATAACGAAGCAGGAAATCAAAGCTGTAAATTGCAAAAGTAATTGCAAGAAATTTGGGCAAAATACAGGAGTATTCAGAGAAAACTTTTATTCCTTGTTTAAACACGAACTGTGGTTACTTGCTTTACACAAGTGCCACATACACTTGCTTTATATGTGAAAGCAAGTGTTTTACCTGTGTGATATCCAACACACCTTGATCGCATGGGAAGTTATGGTGATGAGGATGGAAAATGAGTTCTTTCACTGCACAGAAGCTTCCATGAGAACTCAGAACTTTAGCCAAAGGCTGGTTTCCCTCCTTCACTACAGGCAGCTGGAGTGCCCGTTTATTTATTTTTTCTTATACACTGGAAAACATTCTGAGTTTCAGTTGTTGAAAACAATTTATTTATTCCACTCTTTCCACAATAATATTTTGAATAAAGGAAGACTTAAGAAAGGACTGAGAAATATCTTCTCTTGGGCAAATTAATTTGTAAAAAAAATTAGAGAAAGCCTTATTCCCTAACCTACCTCAAGTAGTTATGTATGAAGAAGGTTACTCATGAGTAGGTGCTGCTGTCCCTCATGTGCAACTTCTCTGGTGTGTTCAATTTCCTTGTGGGTCACAGCTGCTTTAGTTTCCTGAACATCCTGTTTCTTGTTCTCTCTTTTTAAGCTACAATGTCCTATATATAAACCATCTAGATAAAAATCTGCACCCTGAATGCAGTTACTATGGGGAGCTGTGCATTTTCTTGTGATACTTGTGGCAAAATGACAGAACGTGCAACCAGGCCAGTAGGTGACACCAAACCATGCCAAATATTTCCCTCAGGAAAGTCTATTTTAAAGCTCTTTTGACACATAATTAGGCCATCTCAGCAAGCTGTGCACCTTCCTAATGCAATGATCAGAAAGCTGTTCAGTTAAATTGCTAGTGGTTGTCTAGACAGCCTACCTGGAATCTTCTGAGCTGGAATTTAATTAAATGGAGGGAATTTCTCTTGTTCTAGACAGAAGTATTTCGCTCAAGTGTCTTCTCATTGAAGATGTGGTTTGGAGAAGACCTTACAATTCCTACAGGGATAGGAATAAATATCTGATTTTGGAATTAGATACTGAATAGAGGAGAGAAATTTGAGTTGTAAATCAGTTTTGTTACCACTTCTAGGGATGATCGTGTTCTTGAAAAGAAGCTAGGGCTGAACCAACATGGCTTGGCAATAAATGAGAACTTCAGGAAATGTTCACAGTTCCCTGTTGCTGTCCACAATTACATTGCTGCTTTTGCCTCAGCAACATCCACAGTTGTTTAATTTTTAAACCTTCAGGGTTTTTTAGGGCATAAACCATAATGTTTAATAGAATCAACCTTTTCAAATCTTATGGTGTAGTTCAGATTTAATTATCTCCTGTGAGCTGTTATTCTACATCTGCTTACACCTCTGGGACCTCTGAGCAATTCAGTGAGCATTTACATCAACTGCTCTGTTTTTTCCCCACTATTGGCTTGGCATGCAGATTTAAAAGTTAAGTCCTTGGAAGCAGGAGTATTGCAAGAGTCCTTACTCTGCTGGTGCAGAATCAAGCACAGAAGATCTCAATTCCACTTGGGCACCCAAAATTCTACTTGCCAAATGTAACTACTGAGATTATTTTTTTAAGGGTGGGGTCCCTTCACTAAATGGGAATGTAACAGTGTTGAATATTTGCTTGATTTGTGTCTTAAACATGGAAATATTGGACATTGCTTTTTTTTTTTTTTTCTTTTTGAGACTGGAAGTGAATTTAAATACTGTGTTAAGTATTCACAGATGCTACAGGGGTGGACTGAAGAGCAAAGGAACCTCTCTTGAGGACAAATGGTGGGATTTAAAACTAAATAAATGTTTGTGTACATGCCATGATCTTGGCAAAATGGCTGGCTTTGCTGATGAAGTTCTTAAAGTCTTTCTGGAACAGCGTAAACCAGAAATAGACTGTCTTATAAGTAACAAAAAAAAAAAAAAAAATTCCTGATGTCTACCATCTTTTTGTGAAAAAAGTGTAAAAGCAACTCTGGATTTATGAATGCCATCTTCATATTTGCTTTTTGTTTGCAGTAGGAAGCAATAGCAGGGTTGTGGTTTGGTTGGTTTTGGGTTTGGGGTTTTTTTTATTGGTTTGGTTTTCTTTTTATTTATTTTCTTTTTCTTCAAGTAACTACATGACATGTGACTTTCAAGCAGGCAGATGGTTCTTTTTATGTCAATGGGATTTATTTCATTAGTGTCACACTGAGTAAAGAATACATCTTTTTATGTTGACCAAGTCGTTTAGTGGTTGAAGTCAGATTAATCTTAATCCAGTAGTTGTTCTGCAAAATTGTCTAATCTTTGTAAGGACTACACACATTTTAGGTCAGTGACCCATCTTTTGAAGGAAAAGATGTATCTAGTTACCAGACAAGACTAAACCAACAAGCTGACTTCACTTCCAAAGTGTTAATAGGTTTTTCATGACCTTAAACTGCTTCTGACACACTTTGCAGCTTCTGAAACATCAAATGGAATCAGGTCTAGGGATACAATGAGGGTATAGAGTTGGAACATCCAGGTTTGGGTTTCAGTACAGTATAGATGTGCTCTTATATCCAACATTTATTGCTATAAATTGTCGAAGTTGTCGGTATTAATTTTTTAATTTTTTGTCCTGTGAAGAATACAAATTCCCTCTGTGGTTTAGAAGCAAGAAGGCGCTTTGTGATGCTAGGAAAAATCATGATCTTAGACACTCTGTATGGGTGTATATATATAAATAAAAATATGTAAAGAAAGATTTATCTTCGTAGTTGTGGAGCAGGATTTATTGATACAATGGCAGTGAAGGTATGTGGGCACACACGCTATGATGCCACTGGCAAAGGTGGCAGCTCCAGAGGGCATAAGCTGCTTTCTTGTTCACTCTTAAGATTCCCATTGAGATGTATGGCATCTCTTCTTGGAGAGAATGTTTGGAAGAAAAAAAGTATCTGTAGCCTCCTGTAGGCATCTGCACATGGGGAAACAGTGAGAATATCACTTGGTTTGGAGACTTAAAATAAATCAGTTCATAGTATAGTACATATCCTTAATACCAGAGCAATAATTTATCCCCATACCCTGTGGTATTTGAATTATAACCCCTCCCCACACACCATCAGGGCAGTGTCTCCATTTCATCAACTGTATTTCCACCTGTGCTCCTGTTTCAAAATGTGTGTGTTCCTTTGAGGTCTTCTCTCAAGTTTACCACACTTGCCCTGCTATCCCATCTGAAATACTTAAGTCTCTGTAAGTACTTGTGTACTGCAGATGAGCTCTAATTCAGTTTAAGGCCATTGTTTTTAAACAATGAGATAGCTAAAACCTCTTCTACTCCTTTCAACAAAAGTAGGAGCAGACCCATATCAACTTACAGTCCCTCTACACCCCTAGAAAGGTTATTTCAATATTTGTGGAGTGTCACTTAGGCAGTTTCTCTCCCATAGGATAATCTTATTTCTTCCTCTATTCCTCACTCCGACCAGGTAGGACTCCAGAGAGAGGATGCCAGTTTTCAGGTCTGAGGCTGGGGGAAATTCTGGGACCTTTCCCTGGGGCCAGATCTGTTGGTGATAGTGATTAAGCTTGTGGGAGGTGTGCTGTGTTTGAGGCGCTGAATTGCTAGCTGAAGGAGGAGGTGAACAGGCCACATGCCATCAGGGAGGACAAATAAGACTGTCAGGGTCACCACAGAGTGTTTGCAGCGGTGGGAACGCAAGCCACACAATACAAGGAAGATGGCACAGGTAGACAGTGTGCTTGAAGGAGTGGTGGGTAGAGACTCTCAAGGATGGGGAGGGTGGAATCTTCTGGCTTCAGCAGGAGGAAGGTTCTTTGAATTTACTTTTGTACCAATTTTTTGTTGGTGTTCTAATAGCCAATGCAGGAAAGCAAACTCCGTTAAGGGAGACATCAGAGCCAGATGGGCCTGAACAGGCACTGGTACCAAGAGGAAGTGATGGGCATTAGTGGTTGGAGATTAATTTTTACATGAGATAAACACCCAGCTGCCAGTCAGACATGCTGTCACAGGACATTTGCTTCCTGGGGTAGCTTGCTGGGGCCCAAATCCAAGGTGTTTTGGAAGGCTGCTAAAATTAATGTGGCCTTCAGATTGTTACCTTTCATTGATTACCTGCTGGGCGCTAACAATGCCACCACATGAGACCTAGAACAAAGCGAGAGGGATTATGGAGCTCTGGATGATGTGAAGGATGTGAGAGCTCAGGTTGTATTGTACTCAGTCTCGCTAGTGAAGGGGAAAGACCCAGGCAGGAATGGATGCCTCTTGCAAATTAGAAAGTGTCTGTGTGACTGGTCTTGCAGAAGGTGCTTTCGTGACTTATCCTATTTCAAGGAATGACATTGGGTACTGGCACTCCAAAATGTAAACTAGACAAGTTTTTGTCTTTAGCTAAAAACTAGGTGCTTTAACTGCCAAATGTAATAATGGCAATAAGACTCTTAGACCACAGCAATAACATAGTTGCTTATGAAAACATAGAACCTGATGTGCCTCAGGTGCCACATTCAGGTTGTTAACTCTGTTGTACTTTCCATCTACATCTTGCTCACGTCCCTCTTTAGAGCTGTCTGTCTGCAGTGCCATGAGGAGAATCCAGCTGTAGGGTTGGGAGCAAAGGACCTTCAACAGCAACACTTCTTGTGGGTTATCTAAAATAGAGACATTCTGATTTCACACTTTCTTGGTTATGTCTCTCTGGGGGGCAGAAAAACATTATCCTAGTAGAGTCCTCTTGTCAAGGCAATGTAGGAGTTGAAATGGGATCAGAAGTCTCTTGGTTACTTCCCTTCTTTTTATTCCTGCAGAGCTAATGTAGGTGAATCTGCTTCAAGAGTTGGTGCTGGTTAAGTACAGCTGGCTCTTAATGAATAGAGATCATAGTGCCAAAAAGCCATCCTGCTTCACATTAGCTTTTTTTTCTCTGCTCTTTCTGGAAAAAGAAGGAAATTTCCAAGTAAAGGGGATATTTGCAGAATGTTTTGTAGTTTATGCTATACCTTCCTTTCTGGAATATTATAACAAATGTGTCTAGCAGGTGCAGACATTAAATCAAAAGGTAAAAATGTAAAGAAAAGCTCTACTAACTAGTAAATATATGTTTCAGTTTACTTAACACTTGCTCAAATCTCTTACAGCTGGAATGAAAATGCCTTATTCCGACAAGATGTGATATTTTCATGTCTGTCTCAGAGCTGAGGTTTGTTGTAGAAATGGGATCTACTATTCAGTCTTGCTTCAATCTCACTTGTTTTTAAAGGACCACAGTTTACTACTATAGGTAGCAAAAGCAAAGCATAGAATATATTCTGGGAGAAAAAAGTAATAGAGGATTTTGACACAGGATGCTGAAGACTTTTCCAAGGAATTTTTTTTTTTTTTTTTTTTTTATAAACCAATATGTTATGGTTGTGCCACCAAAGCTGAGGTAGAAAGATGTCTGAATAAGTTAAT
The DNA here is from genome assembly GCA_033439905.1 of Ceryle rudis. Classification (NCBI taxonomy): domain Eukaryota; kingdom Metazoa; phylum Chordata; class Aves; order Coraciiformes; family Cerylidae; genus Ceryle; species Ceryle rudis. Next base: position 8,313 of record JAAGNO010031054.1, read on the forward strand.
GTATTCACATGATCAGCTAGACTGGAAAAATAGTAAGTTTTATAAACAGTAAAAGCATGAGAAAAGCATCAGCTTTTACTGTGCTGTTTAGTTGCAAGCTTTTCTGCTTTTATAGATTGCTTTGTATGTTAGCCTTGCCTTTGGAGTACTTGGTATTCAAAGAAAATGAATTTTCAATAAAAAACCTTTAGTATTATATAACATAAATTGGCTTCTACAGCTACTGTGGCTCAGAATTTTGAAGCTCCCGTTGCTTACTGATTTGCTGATGTACACTGCCAACACATTTATACCTATTTGACCTTGGAATTGCACTCGAATTTCACAGCCTGTTAACAAAATACGTTGCAAAAATAAAAGACATTCTGAATCACTTTCTAAATGAAAGGAATTAGCAAGAGTTTTCCTAGTGAATAAGGGCTTCAGTGTCTAGTTCCGGTAAGAACTTGCCCTACTATTTAAGTCTGTGTTATTCAAACCAATAATTTTTCTTCTGTGTCTCTAATATTGTTTCTTAAGGGGTAAGAACTGCAGCCTCCTTCTGAAAACTTAAAAGTGGAAGGATGGTTTTCTTTGCAAATTTACACTGGAATCAGAAGTGTTGTATTAATACTTGTGCTGCTATATTGAAAAAGCTATCCGTGCAGGGACTTCTTTATTCCACAAAGCAGATGGTAATGGATATTTAGGTGCTTTTAGAAAAAAACAAACTACTTTTTGTCATTTTGTCAAGCAGAAGACTTGCAAGTAAACTTTTAAAATAGCTTTCTCTTTTCTGAAACATAATGAAAGCAAAATCAGAAAGTTTAGTTTCTCTTTAAGCCTCAGACTTAAGTCTGTTTCTTAAGAGGCACAAATATGAATCCAAATATATCTTTAAGAAAGTTCTCCCACAAATGTGAGAAAAGACTGCTAAGAAATAATGCTGAAGTTTTAATGGTCTAATAGTGAAGAGGTAAAAGCACAGCAAAAATGAAGTCTGTTTCCTTACAGTAATGATAAAGTAATTTAGAAATTGAAGATTAAAGTTGTTGCCATATGACTGCCATCCATAATTTGTCTTAAACAGAATTTTAGCAAACTACAAACAAGTCTTCACCACTGATTGTACACATACTTGGCAACTCTTTAATTTACATCAAATATTACATACCTATATAACGCCCATTATGACCACAACTGGAGTTTACCTTTTATTTTAGAGAGCATGAATATTGGTGGTAAATATGTATAGTTGATTTTAGCATAGGTATTACTATATGTGAATGTAGTTGATAATCCAGAGTATTCAGTAATGTGACTTACTGTTCAGTCTGTTCTCATAAATGCTTGTTTAGAACTGGATTTATAGGAAACCTGCTTACCCTGACACTGAGGAGCTTAGGAATTCAAATATCCACCATTTAATTTTGTCTGATAAGACCAACAGATTCTGCCTGGGTATGGTGAAGAATCAAGGCAGGGAAGCTGATCTATTTATGTCCTGTGGATTGTGAAATGAGGCTGTCAAAGCACCTCCTCTGAGAATGCTGACCAGTGTGATCAATTATCATCCCGGGAAGGAACACACAGAGGAAATTTGGGATGACGGTTTTTAAGGACTTAACAACAGTAAGCAATTAAGGTAGATAACAGTGACGATTAAGGTGCTGTCAGATTTAATGACCTTCCTGGTCTTCTGTCTGGGGCGATGAGAGAAAGAGAGAGAGAAACATCACAAATGCAGAATTAAGCTGCTTTTCAAGTATCTTTTACTGTGTTTGATAAAACTGAAATTTCTGATATCAGGAATACCTAAGGTATATCTACTGATGCTTACCTCAGTGCCTCCCTGAAATAAAATTGCTGTAAAACCTCCTTTTGGGTGTGTTCTGTGTGTGGCTTTTTATTGTCATTGGGTTGCTTTGTTTTGCCTTTTTGGGTTTTTTTGTCCTCACTGAAATGGTACTCTGAAAATTTAAGTGGTGGAAAGCTGCCAAATTTTGTATTGCATGCAGACTACCACAAGATGGCAATACTATTTCTGTGCTTACTGAGACAGGAGTTGATTTTTAGCAAACTGTAAGCCTTGCATTGAACGAAAAGGCTGATGGAGATGACTTCCTCCTTGGTAAAGGCTGGCGTGTGTTAGGCTCACATCTCTTATTACATGAATTAATTTTTAAATAACTTAAAAATTGTTTTAACTGATTCTGATGTTGCAATCAAATACCTAGTGTGAGGTGATACCTTGCCACGTTTACGTACATTTGGTATCCTTTCTATAGAAATAACATTGTACCTTTATAATAGCATAATATGAGGCATGTGCCCAATAAATGAAAAACCAAACCGCTCTGTCTGGTTCAGACCATATTTCACAAATGTAACTAGACTTCAGTTTTGACTTGAATATCCCCTTCTTCTATTCTCAGTCTAAGAGTTTGTCTGGTTATCTGGGTTGGTATTTGATGCTGGGGTGTGACTTTGAAGAATTTTGATGACTGCAGGGTGCAAGAGTCATAACCTGTTCATAATTATTTTTAATAGTGCATTTTTTGACTGCTTGTTGCAAAATTAACTGTGATGTCACCTTGCCAAAGTCTAATGCATAAGTTCCAAGAGTGAATAAAGGAAATAAAATATTACTGGCTATACAGTTATCCTTGGACAGTCTCCAGCCTGAAGACATTTTTTCGTTGTAAACTACTAGAGGTCTCAGTGTGAGACCATTTCTTTGGACCCACCACCAGGACCCCATGAGTGCCAAACCCAGAGAGGGAGGAGAATTACTGTCAAATACTCAAGGAAACCCAGCAAGTGTGGTCTCATCACCACATAAATCCCCACTTAAGCCAGTTTTGCTGCAAGGTTTCTTTGTCAGGGCCTCTCTTTAAAGCTCTGGTGTCAAAAATTTGAAGTTAGAACAAAAATGTAGAAAAGATTGCCTTGAGCAAGTGGACTTTCAACTCCTAGTGTAAGCAGTACACTCTTGCTCAAATGGATGAACACTTTGTAATTAACTTCATTATTTTCTCATTTAAGAATGGATAATTTATTCTGGGTTATTCAAAGTGTTATATATCAGCACGCACATTGTTCATCAGTAGCTACTCCCACTAGAAGGTCTCACATGAAAAAAAAATGTCAGTCTTCTGCATAAAAGTAGAAAGAGGACTAAATTATTGATGAACTGTTTTGTTTGTGTTACAAGGATCAGGAGATCCTGCCTCCAACTCTGCCTGTATCTGCAACAAAAATGCAGCATTCCTCCCCAGGAAATGACTCTTAAAGAACAACACTGAATGTCTTGCAGTGACCAGCAGGTGCTTGCTTACTTCCTTGACCCTGAGAGCACCAAGAGATTGTGCCCCTCTGCCCATAGGTCCAGGAAATGAATTTTTAAGATCAGGCTCAAGCCCTCCTTTTCTGAATTACGTTGCAGGTGTACCTACTACAACCCTGTCCTCAAGCACATCTCCAGATTTGTCTCCTGGATGGACTTAGACCTATGTTGTAGGTTGTCTCTTGCTATTCCTGACTATACTGTCTGGATAGATCCTGAACCTGGTTCATCACCTCAGCACATCTGAGACTTTCATTGGACCCTGCTATCAGCCCCTGGCTCTGTTCCACCAGCTCAGGTGCTGCAGGATTGTGCCCTAACTGATGAAGGTGCTGTCCTGCCTGTGCTGTGGTCACTCCCAACTTGTCTTGCGTTGTGGAACAGTCCCACTCTTGCTGCTTCTGAAAACTTTCTGCTGTCTTTACCTTTACATCACTGCTGTTTGTAAGCTACTCAGCTTGATGAAAACTTTTCTCTGGTCTGTAACAAATACCAACATCTCTAAAATTGTTATTTGACGGGGGGGAAGAGGAAGCAAATTTTTTATACGAGTGCTATTTGCTGGTAGTAACAACATCTAGGTCTGACCTAGGCTGCATTTTGCATAGCCATTGCAGAAGAAAATATGTTTGATATACAAAAAGTGTTGTGTTCTTAAACTGGCAAATAGAAATTAAAGTTCTCAATTGCAAATCTGTTTCACCTTCTCGCCTTCTAAATGTTTGCAAGAAGTTTTGATGAGCCAGGACACTTCTTAGACCTGCAATTGTTGTGTGCCTCAAAAACAGCTTCTTCCACAGAACTTCATTTAGGTAGAAGGTGAAATAAGTGTTTATAGGCTTATTTATTGTCTGTGTGCATGCATCTCAGTCGCCTGAAGTCTCCTGAAGCTTAGTTAATTAACGACTTCAGTTCCATACATGATCTCATTAATGCTGATTCTGCTTCTGATGTCCCTTCTTAGGTCTAAGAAATGCTGTTACCATGATGCAAGTATGCAAATACATTAGTTTCACTGTAACCTTTCTAGTGCCTTACATGGGAAAGAAATGTGTAACCAGGATGTCATCAGGACAATGATACAGCTTAATCTGTAAAAATGTTGGATATTCTATCAAACGCATGACTTGTGTTTCTTTTATTTTGCTGTTGCCAATGTGTTCCTTCCCTTAATTGTCAAACTGAAAAAAAGCAGCCTTTTGTCTCTTCCCTTAATGTGCCGTCTATGGCCATTCCAAAGCACCAGCTTAATCCACCAGATTGGAGCAGAAGTTCAAGCATATTTGTCGTCCATCTTGTACCTTTCCAGACCATTTCCCAGAGTCCATCTCTAGGTGGTCTAGGATAAATGTTTGCATGTATTCTTTTAAATAAAATAGCATTTTAACAGATTTTTTTTATCTTTCTATTTTTTTCTATTCATAATGTAGTCCACCCTTAGCAAGTGTAGTTCTCTTAGTATCCTGATTCTAAGCTATGTTTACTATGTAGAGCTAAATATGGCAACCTTTCAGTTAATGAGAACATTACTATTGCACCCCAGGGTGAAAATATGGATGTGGGAAACTGCATACTTGGTTTGCAGAACTTGACTAGTACAACTCTCCCGACTTTTTGTTCTCTTTGTGTCTTCCCAATTTATCCTGGAAAATAAGAAGAGAAAAGTTAAAAAAAAGCTTAAAAATTGTGTTTGTTATCATATTTGTCGATTTTGCTCTTCTATTGTTTTTTTTTTTTTTTTTATACACTTTCTCCAGTGCAGTGTGAGAGTGACTTTGTACAAGCAGGAGAAAGAGGGATTAAGGGTGCTATGCTGACGTTCTTACCAAGTTTCCCCGGGCCTCTTCATTGGGAAGAAAGAATTCTGCTTGCCTAAAAATTAGGGCCGGTATGTTGCAGCCAAGGGAATCTGTTTGGTATCTCAGAAGATATCTGTCAAGTTCTGTTGTAGAAAAGCTGAGGAAAGAAAGCACGCAGGGAGAAAGTCACCATTATCAGCTCTGTACAAAAACTTTTGTAACTGATCTGAAAGTGAAGAAAGAAACCATCCGTGATAAAAGCAGTAGGATTACTAATATAATAGAAACAACAGAAGCTCTCAGTGGTGGCTTTTGTATTTGGGGAGAACAGAGAGATATTGTGGTAACTGGCAACCTGTTTTTCTCCTGAAATGAAAAAAATGAGACAGTAGACTGGTGCAGACAGCGTGTTGATGCAAGTTGGAAATGGAGTATTTTGCCCTAATGCTTTTTGGTTTTGGTTGTTTTGTGGTTTTGTTTTGGTTTGGTTTTATTTTGGTTTTTTTTTTTTTTAAGCAAACAAAACACCCAACATTGCTGTGAACATAACTGAATAACTCCTTGCTTAGACACCTCTTGGGTTTGGTTGTTGGTTTTTGGACAGCAATGCTGTAGCCTTCTGTGCTACAACAAGCTTTACATAATCCTTTCCAGGTCCATGGAAGTCTCTTGGCATTTCTCAGATGTAGCTTAGTTAATCCTTGCTGTTTAGCTGCACCACAGGCTCCTTTGGTGAAGTCTCACCTTCTGCTTCTCTTCTCCCAAATACCCCCTCTCTTCTCTGTCAGTCTGGAAACTTCCCTCATCAAAGGGAATTGTGCTATAAAATTCTTGTATATGACTCCTGGATCTAGGAAACAGCCTTTGAACCTACTGATTCTTCCTGACTAGAGCACCCCAGGTAATTACCAGCCTGTAACCTGTTGTGTTCAAAGCAGCAAAGTGACTGGCAGTGACCTTTAACAAGAGTTTGCTAGAACAGTAGCATCTAATGTGAGTTAAAAGAAGTCAAGGGAAAGGAGACGGGCAGGAATTTGTAGATAAATCTTGTTAAGCTGATAAAACCTATTTAAAGCAGTGAATTTCTCCAACTTCTTGGTTTGCTGTAGTACTTCCTTTCTCCTAAGGGAATTTAAATGGCAGAAAATCTTTCACATTTGAATCCACTTAAAAGTTTAGTTCCTATTCATCATAACTGCAACTTGTGGTTGGCCCTCTGACCTGTGATAGCATCGAGGTCATGGATTTTCTTTTTTTTTTTTTTTTAGAGACGAGGGAATGAGTCTAATCCTGATAATCTTTAGCTGGTGAATGCTGAGGATCTAAAAATTTAAGAAGGAAGCTGAGAACAGGTGGTTGCATAACATCCTCACTGGCTTGTACAACTCCCAGTGGGATGCTGCATCCTACTATGCTGTGGAGTCAGTCTAAATAGACATCATGATTCAGTAGAAGTGCTGAGGAGCTTCAGCTGCTCCCAAAAGGATTTAAGGATGACTTGCTAGCTAAAAGATAAATACATTTACTTGATAAATGATATTCATAGTCTAAAAAGATATGGTAGGGTGCAACAGCTGGAAACTAAAGCCAGACCACTGCAGGGTGGAAAAACTCTATTTAATAGTGGAAGAAATTAACCTTTGGAAAAAGTGATGAAAGGGTAGTAGTGACTTCTGTACTGACAGACCTATCCATTCGAGACTGGATGCCTGTCTGAAAAACAGGACTTTTCTGATTTTCTAGAGTAAGCCTTATGTCCCATATTTAGATATTTTATTGGACCATACTTTTCTGGCCTTAATGTATGAACATTAATGTCTCAAGAAAAGTGTCTGCTCAGTACATCAGCTCCAGTTCTGCTTTTGATTCTGTTAATATTGCTCGTGGCCCCTAAGCACAGTGCTGATGAAGAACATTGGCTTGCCATTTCCAAAATTTACAGTATTGGTTGAATTTTGAACTGACATTTGACATTCCAAAAGAGAAATTTGGAAAGGCATGCTTTTTTCTGTAACACAGATTCTATATTTGTTGGCTCCGAACACAACTGGAGGCAAGTTACTGAAGCCAATGCTTCCTTGTTGTGTTTTTGATGAGGAAAAATATGACAGTCATAGGGGTTCAGGTCAGGATATCATATGTTTTTTAAAGACCTCTAATGAGTAAAGTGGTAAAAATGGTCTAAAAAGAAAAAGCTTGGATGGTGAAACAAATTTCCTAGCAATGCCAATGACTTAAACCAAACTGTCTCTGGAAAAAATCTTCTATGAGGGGTTAGCATTGGGTTTTTGCAGCTGACAGGATGGTTTCTTTGTCTCTGCTGGAGATCTCACCCTCTTTTCCATTTCCCTCACACTCTTCCAACTCACACCTTTTCTTAGTCTTACTGGCATTTTTCCAGTAGCCAGTTTGTATAATAGCGCACACAAGCACTTCTTGCAGAAGGTGACTGAATCTATAGGTGGTGTCGTGCATTATTGAAGTCTCTGTTTTCAGCCTTTCTCTACTTCAACAGTCATCCCTGTTATGCTAGTGGTGGATGGGAGTAATTGAGTAGTTTCATTAAAAAATGGGTATTTATTTTGTAAAAAGTAAAATTATAATTGTTTTCTCTAGCCTTCAGTATTTCTCACAAAGTGTACAGTAGAAAAGTAGAAGCAGTCATATTGAAGCCACTGGGTTTGATACTTCTGGCTGAAAATCTAGAAACAGTTTAGCCTTGAAATATGTGAAAACTTGAAAGGAGAACTGATGGAAACCAATACTAACTTTTCAGGTTGGATAGCCTAAATTTATAAAGCTAGTGAATTTTTCAGTGATCAATTGTAAACTAAATGGAATCCTTGCATTATCTGTGGGTAAGTGCTTTCCTTTCTTCCGAAACACAATTTTAGACTGGATTGAGTTGAAGTTGGCATGATTCCCTGTGCTCCCCATGATATCAAAGTGCACCATATATTTTAACTTTTTAGTAGCTTCTGCCAATGAAAACAAAAGTTATAATTAATGGTCTCAGCAGTTTTGCTGCCAAGGGTTCCTGGCCACAATTCTTAGCTTGTTTTATGCTGCAGATGCATACCTCTGAACCTTGTTAACAATTTTTTTCCTTGCTAATGATTAAAGACTACTGCTGTCCAAGGAACTAGTCCTTCTTTCAAAATAAAAGAAAATAAAGCAAAGTTGTTGGAATTAATTTACTAATGAGAAAATACTTTTGAGAGAAACTCTTTAAAGGAGCTAAGATTCTTGTCAATGTATCAGTCAATTAACTGTTCCAAAATAATTTTGGCTGTAGAGTGATATTGCAGAAGGGGTGTGTTATGATGCTGAAAAATGACTCTACACAATAAATGTATGGGTTAGCAGGTTGAGGTCTTATCTCTTTGGTCTCAAGAGCATCATGTAATTAGCATCATGCCCTAGTAACTTTAGTCCTGTAAGACTGGTAAAATCTCTTCTGTGGTGATATGGTACTTTTTAATTATGCAAGTATATATGTTTCTAAATATATCATCTGATTTCTGACTGTAAAGGTAGCTTGGGAAGTGCAACTTTAACATAGAACCTTTAAGAAAAGGTAGTATTTCTTGCCAAAATAAATAGCTCCAGTCTCCTAAAGAGGGATTTTTTTTTTATTTGTGGAGTTAGACCACACAGTGTGGTTTTCTATTGTTGACAACTGAACTGGCTGGTGAACTTGCTTCTGCTAATGGTAGACAAGTGTTTTCCTACCATGTAGAAATGTTTAATAATTTTCCCTCTTTACCTTCATAGTAGTCTTGTTGCAGTAACGTGAGCCGAATACTGGTGTGGCAAGACTCTGTTGTCTTGCTCAGCTTTTTTTTATTTATTTATTTTTTCCAAAGAAACTTTTGTTCTGCTTATATTGATTTTTGTGACTCTCCCGTGGAAGGCTCTGTGTAGGTGGTTCAAACATTATATCTGATCAGATGCTGTTTACCTGGAGCATCTGATTAATGTACACATCTGAGTGGGATTAATGCCACAATAAGTGTCTTGGATAGACAAATCTAAGGAATGGATTCAGGCTGTTACCTTATTCCGTAGTGCTTAGAGCCTGAGTTGCATGAAATTTCACATAGAAACCTCAGAGTTAAAATCTATCTGTAATTTGTTGTCTCTTAAAGTACTAGCATTTCTATACTGTCTCTACTTCTTCAGAACTATGATGATTTGAAGAGAGCTAATTAAATGTGTTAGTGCTATTTCACCATTCTGTGAGTACTTGAGATGTCCTAGTGCCTAAATGGGTCTGAAATTTAGCTTTGTCTCCTTTTTAAATGTTTTTCTTCCCTCCTCTCTGTCTTTGTTCACCTGTTAATATGCTACTTTTATAGTACCTAAAAGTTCCTCATATACATTTTGTATTTATTATACTCCTCCATAATATGTCAGGTTTTCCAGTAGGAGAGCCTGAAATGCTCATGTCTCACTTTGCTTTGCTCTTTTAATAAATGCTATTATATTTCCAGCTCTTAGGGGGGTGATGGTCCTGCTGTATTTGATGAGTCTTAGAGCTGTCATCTCACCTATTTCTGAACACTGTGTTCGAAGGGAAGAAATCTTCATAGAAATAAACTTCCCGAATTAGAGTTTGTTAGATGCTTTAAATGGAAAATCTACTGGACATTAGGAAGAAATTCTTTACTATGAGGTTGGTAAAACACTGGAACATGTTGCCCAGGGAGGTGGTGGAGGAAGCCTCATCCCTGCAGATATTCAAGGTCAGGCTTGATGAGACTCTCAGCAATTTGATCTAGTTGAGGATGTCCTTGCTCACTGCAGGGGGTTGGACTAGATGACCTTTGAAGGACCCTTCCAACCCATTCTATGACTCTATGATTCTATGTCAGGACAAATTTTTGCATCTTATTTGAATTTCAGAAATCACTTTTACTATATCAAGTATGCTGTTTTGAGTGTTGGCAAGACAGTCTGAGCATCAATGATTTGTTCTCATCACTGGCATAAAGCTGAAATAGTGAAGCAGGGGAACAGTTGCCTCTTGTTTAGCAACCAAATGGGTTGTGCATTAATAAAAAACCCGAATTTGCTGCCTAGCAGTTCCAGGTGGACCACCCATCCTGCTGTAACAATCCCAGCAACAAGTAATTCCACCTGTTCTGAGAAGTAAAAAATGATCTGTGGAACAGCTGGCCAGCTTCAAGAACATAATATGGAAAAGATTATTGATTTTAGGCTATTATGCTTTGTAAAGTTTGAGGATATTGGTTACTTGCACCTTTGGCCACATTTTCTCCATGCTTGTTCACTCCACTGGACTTCCATCAGTAGAGATCCAAGAACTAATGGAGAGAGGGACTGAAGCTCCATCAATGCAATGATTGACATCGTATCTTAGCACACTTCTGCTGGCTCAGATGTAATAGCAATAAAACTGGTAGCATAAGACAATTTAGGTAGCCTGTATTGAAACCTATGCTTCAGTCTCTTCAAAACTGACATCTGAGCTTTCCAGGTGGAAGGTGAATCTCTGCAGGCTGCAGTGTATTTGCAGATGTGGGAACTGGAGTAGTGAATAGAGCTTTGTGTGGGTCCATTTTATTCTTACCATCTTTAAGAATTTGTTTATTTAAGAGGAATTACAGTCAACACTGCTGCAAATGGAGTTGTGCTACAACATGACTATAAATTGTGGGAGGACAGTAGAATGAGGGTTACCACCTAGGGTTAAATTAGGCTCAGAAGAAGCTAGATACATAGCTACAGAAGAAATCTAGATAGAATAATGGAGATATTCTAGCTCTTTAATTTTTCTCTAATGGGCCCTACCCCCAGAGGTCTTGAATTGCTGTAGTGGGAGCCTCTGCTGATAGGATGTCGAGGAAGAGAGGCTCCCCTGATCAAGGCATTCATGAAGCACTTCTTAGCAGCTTTGGAAGATGCTTCAGGACTGTTGAGCAGCAGAGCAGAATTTCCTCTAGTCTGTGTCAAAAAATAATGAACAGGAAACAGCTTATTTTCCATATCATAATTTGCTTATTAAAAAGCAGACTTTTGACATCTTGACAGCTTTTCCTTCCTAGAACATGATTTTTATTAAGTAATCAATCTGAAAAAATCTTACAACTTTTTTTTTGGCCTTCCTCTGTTTGCATAATAGAAAAAAACAGTGAGACAGAGTGAACTCATTAACTTGCATTGTAAAACACTGAAACCACTTGGAACTATAACTTTTCTGCATTCCCATAACTTCTTACTATTCTTTTTTCCAGTGCTTTATCTGCAAACATGCATCCAGCAGGACTGTGCAACTTCTGTAGGCAGGGAGAGCTGGCAACCAGAATACTATGTGTAGAGAAATCTCTCTTTATGTTTGTGTGGAAGAACTGATGGGACGTACTATGTGGTGAAAAGTAAAACTGGAAGATTAAGAGCTGTCTGTCATATAATCTACATGCACTCTACAAAAGCTCACTAGATTTCATAAGCAGACCGTGGGATCTCTTTGCTGCTATTCATTGCTGCAGTTCGGCATCCAACAAGAGCTCATGTATTCCACACTCAACTCAGCATCACTGCAACTGTCTTACAAACTCTAGTGGAAGTAACCATATTAAAAATGTCTCAAGTATATCTTGCAAGATGCATTGGAGTCTATATAGACCTGAACTCTGTTCCTGAAAGCTTCAGTCTACAGCTTATACTATATCAGAAAAATTCAGAAGCAGGCAATCACTTTCTTGACCACAAGTTAGCACCCACGTGGTAAAAATATTATTTTTTGTTACAAAACTCATACCAAAATTCTAGATTGGGCTTCTCTCTCTCAGACAGAATGACAGAATTATTTGCCTTAAAAAGGGTCTCTCTCGGTCACCTGGTCTAACACCCTGCCTAGAGTAGGGTGAACTCTGATCAGGCTACCAGCACATAATGTAGACTGAAAAGGTATTATTTAATCTCTTCATGAAGAGTAGCATGTAATCTTGCCAATTACACTCAGAAGGTATTTTAAGGTTCTTCTGAGTTACCGTCTCTGAGCTGCTTTAATAACAACATGCTCAATTTGTCAGTCTCTGGTAAGCAGTTGCCATTACAGCTTTACAAAGTTGCAGCTATCTTTTAAAAACAAACAAGAAAAAAGGCCCTGAAAAATATCTCGGCTCTGTCTCTTTGAGTACATGCTTTCTCGGAGGTGACACAACATATGGATACAAGTAGCACTGTGTAAGTATAGCAGTGTGTGGTAGCACCTAACTGGCAGAGCCTTCTGGGGCAAAAAAATATGCTCCTATTGACTTTGATGAACTATTTGCCAGCTCTTTCTGAAGGCAGCGTATGGAAAATACTGTAAGTCTTATGCTGGAAAGCTTTTTTTCCCTTCTTGGGTATGAGAGCTTCTTGTGAGTTCTGAAAGGCATGCATCTGCCACCAACTCTGCTGGTCTGAAAGAGGGGAGACCCTGACAGTCTATGCAAATCTGCTTTTTGCTACAAATAGCTGGCAGGGTGTGGTAAATACTAATAAAAAAATGCTTAGGAAACACTTTAATTGAAGTAAGAGCTTGATTAATTATGTTTGAAGGTACACAGAGGAAGCCCGACACTGGGTAAATTTTTCAAACTGTTGGAAGAGAAAAAATTAATTACAGTCCCAGTCACATGTTGAGGTCATTTATTTAAAGGGAAACAGTGCTATGGTGCTCCATAATTTATGTGACTGGGTATGCTTTACATAGCTGGACCTGTAATATGATATTTACTTTTATGCATAACGTTCCTATGCTCTTAAAAGGAAACCATAATCCAAAGAGGTAAAATTAAAATTCTCTTGTGGGAGGTGGTGGCACTCTTCACTGAAAGCAAGTAGTCTGATTTCTTTTGCTGCTGTGCATTCTGGTGGCATTTTGAAAGCTGCTTAGCTCAATAACATGGGTGCTGCATATTAGCTCTTGTTTTGGTCTAATAATGTGAAAGGCAGAATGTGGTTTGCTAGAAGTTCTGCAACTTGTAGAATGGTAGAAAGAAGTTTGAGCTGTTCTTATTGTTGTGCAAGACTGGCAAATTCCTCCTGTAATGGCAGCAAGTTGAGTGTGAACCTGCCTTTACCCGTGGAAAATGATTTTTGCCATTCTTTTCTTATTTAGCTTTCTCTGCCTTGCATTGGATCACAACACATGAAGCAACCAGACAGTTATGTTCACCTTCAGCAGAGGTCTGAGATTGTCTGAGGTTAACTGTTTATTTTTCCATGCATGTTCTGCAACTGTGCATCTAAGGTAGCACTATCAGTTTAAGTAAAATGGTGCAAAACTTTTGGAATATAATTGAAAATTATATATATAAAATTTTATATATTATATAATATGTATTATATATATAAAAATTAAAAATCTGTTTCTCTTTAGCTTGGAGAAGAGGAGACTGAGGG